>VSDK01024480.1:151070-167602 GCA_009767595.1 Symbiodinium kawagutii
TGCTGAACCCGGGCTGCTGCAAGATCTCTCCCAAAGTCCGCATCACGTCCTTGTGGGAAATGGAGTGGTGCAAGACCACTCGATTTGAGGTTGGGTATGAAATGATGCAACACACAAATTGGTGGCTTTCCACACAAGAAATATGTATATAGTATTTGCACGTATTTGCATGCTAGCCTGGGGGGCAGCCCAACTTGGGTTTCCCCCTGCCACCATCCGAGAATTGTCATGACACCTCGGAGATTGCCAAGTCTCATCCCTCTGCACCTCTTTCTTCCAATCACTCTGATTGATACGCAGCAAGCGCTCAATGACCTTCTTGGCACGGGGGTCAGCTCGACCATGATGATATCTCACTGTGAGCTTTGGATCTTCCTCACGATCCTTCAAGATTTGGTTCCAGGCTCTAGCTGTCAAAGTCGCTCCAACATACCGATCCACTACACGCATGCAGCCCTGCAAAAGCCGCTCCGTTGCCAGAAGTGGGCCAGGAATGGATTGGACCTCGCGTGGATCACACAACTCTGGCTCAAATCCCCGGCAGATCTTCCAAATCTTGCCTTGAACAGTCCGAAACCATTTGGCTGAACCCCGAACACGAGAAATAAAGCTCAAGGAAACCACAGCAAACCTGAACTTTCCGCTCATAAGTACACAGCCATTGCAGTAAACCAACCATAACCCGAATTGGATAAGGTTTGCTGTAAGACGTGAAACGCATGATTCACAAAAAGCATCCCCTCTTTGGGTTGTTGGCCAAGCATCCACCAGTAGCAGTTCCGCAAAGTCAGCCCCTTCAAAACCATGGGAATTGATTCGCCGCAGAGTTTTGCCCACTTCACCGCCCTCCTCAGAGAGGATCATGGCTCCAGCCTCAAGCGGCTCAATTAGTGGAGAGGAAAGCTAAATCAGGCACCTCACTCACGGGAAACGGCATCTCATAAATCTTTCCAATCCAAATCCCATACCTTTTACATCCCTTCAACATTGGGGTCTACTATTGATTTCTAATCAATCTCCATTCTTGACTCTATTAACTAACCATGAGTTAAGAATTACTAATCAATCACCATTTTGCTAATCAATCAACTAACTGTTAATCATAATTGCGATTGATTACAGCAATCTCTGTGTGGATTGCGAGATCCGCTGTCCCCCTGGGCCTCCTGGGGACTTACGAGGTGATCGCAACGCACTGTGGTTTCCTGGACCGCAGCGACCGCAAGGCCTGACGACTTGCCTTGGACCTGGCACAGCAAGGCAAGGACTGCATCTCAATGTTGGTAAATAATAGAGGTTCATATGGCAGTGGGTCAAAACCCCGTACCCCTGGTTCCCCACCATTTACCATTGTTTTCCCTTGTTTTGTTGGTGGAAATCCCCTATTAGTTGGTTGATCAATATTGACCCATAGCCATATATAAACAGCAAATAATAGGGATTCATATAGGGGGTTATAATGGTAGATCATGAGGCTGTATAATAGGGATCCCTATCAATCCCTAAGGTTGGTTTGGAAGGGGATTATATTGGTTAATCACAGGGAAAACCAAGGGATTTTCTAGGGTTAACTTTGATTAATAGTGATTTTATAGGGGATTGCACTGGTAAGGAGTAGGGATTGAAAGGGGACAACGAACAACAAACTGATGGCTAGACTACTTATATATACATAATATATCATAATATGATGTTAGATCGACATTCATAAACCACCTGGTGGTTTCTTAAGTCATAGGGTACCCCAAAGTTATGGCTGGTTTATTACTACAAATGGTTAATAAGCCGGATGATTTGGGGGTACCCCGATTTTGAGAAACGCCCACATTTGGGATGAATCAGCAGCTATTTGAGGTGCACAGGGAAGTTATAGATCTGACATCACTTTCAATGAGCATCAACATCCACGACACACGGAAAAATGATGACAGCTTCCTGCAATACTTCTCGGCCTGAATTGTGAATGTCATTGCTGCTCTTTCCACGCCGGCCTTGAACGTGAGCTCTTCCTTGTCAAGGTTATGTTTGGTTTTCTGGTGCTTTGTGTACCCTTTGATCAGCACATGTTTGTCCGATCGGTGAGGATGGCAAGTCTTCCAGCCACCCCTTCTCTGGCTCAAGGTCTGTTGATTGACAAAATTCAGACTTTGCAATGAATAGCTACTGAGATCCGACAATCGCTGGCTTCTGGTTTGGGATTCCCGCAAGCAGTTTTCCAGTTTGAGAATGAAAAGAAAGTTAACGCTTGTGTGACACTTGCGACTTGTAGCAACGTTGATGCTATTTCCTGTGTTTCAAAATGTCACACCCAGCCTCAATGTTGGGCGGGAACAGTGGCAAGCTCGCATCCAAAGGGCTGTCAAGATGGTCCAGAAACCAGACTCCCACGGACCGGCGCCGAAGCAATTCTTCAACCCTCTCCATTCCCGCAGCGTCCAGGTATGCCTGCTGGGAGGATCATAATCTCCGTTTGTAAACTCTTATTCACCACGGTCAGTCCGTCTCCCATTTTTAGCTTGTTAACGATGTTTGTCAACCACTGAAAAAATGGGATGATCATGCAAGTGATGGGTGACAGTAGGAGAGAACGCAAATCACAATGGCAAACTACTGTAGGACTATTCTACTGTAGGACTATTTCTTTGGTACAATTCAGTGTTGCTTCCTGAAAACAAGTGAGGCATTCAAAATCACAAGTATTCACAAATCAAATCCAAGGCAGCGTGCATTCACATCCAGCACGTGCAAATAGAACTCCTTCTGGCCGCAAGACATGAGCATGCTGGTGGGTAGACCTGGATGTTGAATGCCCACGGTCAGACCACTATCTTTGACGCTTCCTCTCCTGCACACTCGTCGTCTGAGAACCACGTAAAACAATCCTCTTACTGCAAAGATGGAAGCATGGAAAGAGGATGAAAGAGGCATCAAGGACAGAGAACTGCGGCAAGTTTGGGTTAACACTGCCGTTCCACTTGACCGAAAAAGCGTGGGCTTTGGTGGAAAACAACTGCCAAGTGGTGAATAGCTGGAAAACAACTGCCAAGTGGTCTCCTCGGTGGCTGCTGGAAGTTTACCACTGCCAACTCACTTCTGGGATCACCCCGCAGCCAGTCACAGAAATTTAAGGAGATCCTTAGCCAGAGAGGTTCTTTCCACGAAGCAAACTTGAACCAAAAGCTTTGGACTTCATCCAAGCATCAGCACGTTTCTTAGTCTAAAAGATCAAAAACAATATCTTAAAAAAAAACATTCTTTCTTCATCGTTTTTCTGTCTCTTCAAAGAAGAAAACTGCCCAAAAAAAAACAAGCAGGCAAAGGTCTGAACTGCTTCTAGGATGGATGTGTCCGAATGCCGTGAGCTCATCTTTAAGTCCTCCAAATACTGCCCCCTCGGGCACCGATCACCGCTCCAATCAAGCACCTCTACCTCAGTACACTCTCAATCTTGAGCTCCAGTCTTTGGAAAGAGATCGGTTGCACAAGACATACAAGTTGTCCAATCATAGCCCTGGCAAGCACATACAAGACCAAAGAATCGCTGGCATCCGTTTCGACAATCTGGTACTCGACAAACGGTAAGGTTAGGAAGAAGCTACATCAGCTATGTATTGCAAACAAAGACAAGCCCTTCTCAGCGTTTTCGCCGCTTTTTGCTTTATCCAACCAACAAACCCCGAAAGCCTGAAATGCATACCAGAGCTGCCATGTGCAAATCATGGCTGTTTGGCAACGCCGAAGCTGTGTTCCATGGTACTTGAATTGCAGGAAGCTTGCCATTGATCGGTTTGAAAGATACCTGTGGCCGGGACGGCACCAGCACTATCTTGCTGCAATTCCAAGAGAAACTCCAACGAAGCTTCGAAAGTGTAGATATGTGCACATGTACATCCTATACGCATGTTATTACATACCTATCAGACCATCTGAAATCACAAGCAGCCCCAAGAAGCTCGACCCTGATCATTGAATCAGAGCTACGCATCTGGAGTTGTGCACCACTTTGGGCTTCACACACACGAAGAGCTTCTGACGTGGAACCCCAAATTCCATTGCATGAACGACGCGTCCAAAGAGCTCTATCCTACGAAGCACCAAGATTGACACTGTGCTGTGCATGCAACACAATCAGCACATATCAGGACTAAAGTCAAACGGTCTCTTCCAGCCCCTGAACACAGAAAAGCGAGAGGAAAAACTTTCCTTCGTCATCTCTCTGTCAACTTTGGGATTTCATGAGTGTGGTACAACTCTTGAGAAGACTCAGACTCAGACTTTCTTTCCGGTGCCCTCAATCAGCTACATTTGCACATCAGAAATATTTTATGGTCGGGTCCCTGCCGGACCCGTTCCGGAAGCAACTCTACATATGTCTGGACAAGATCCATACCAAGTGGCTATGCGTGTAGAAGTTTTGCAATTGAAATTTGGGAGGTGTAGCAAATACCACACACGTTCTTGTCACAAAGCTGCGTCAAAGTAAAAGTTTGAGTCACCACAAGCCCTGGAATGTGTGCGTGTGCATGGGTCCTGTTACGCAAGATCTTTGGCCTTGCTTTCTGCTTACCCATAGATTCAACATCGCTTGCTACTGGGGATGGGGATCCACATGGGACCCCCTAAACTCAGAGCTGCCCTAGCCCGGCTTCCAGTGATCCTTCCAACATCGACTGCTTTTCCGTCAGCTTGGTGCTGCTTAGGCTCCCAAACTCGGACCTGAGCTTGCGCTTCTAGAAGTCTGCACAACTCCAGCAATGATTGCAATGGTAAGAAGCTGCTGAATGCCATTCATTTCTGGATACATTCTATTCACAGGGGCATGCAATTGTTCATATTTGTGCGGTGGCCGCCCAATTTCCACATTGAATTGCAACAATTTCCAAATTGCACCTGGCACAGCCTCATTCAGCAACTTTGCAGAAACTGCTAAGGTTGGCACATCCAAGATTCGAACGTAGCATTGGTCATAGTCCCACGTGCAACCACGAGTTTTGCCTCCCAAAATTTTCACCCTGCAACCGCACAATGCTGTAGGGCCGCGGTGCACAATGACTTCTCCAGCACCTGGGCAACCCTGGAGAAGGCGTCATACATCCCACAGCGGAAGTTGTCCGTCTAGAGTCTGGGAATCAAGATACAGTGAACATGTTTTGAAGATCCAGTTGTTTTGAAGAACGTGTTTTGAAGATCCAGTTGTTGCAGCATGTGAGAGGGGGCTTTTAAGCCTTGGTCAAAGGTCTACCATCAGAGACAATGCTCGATTTGGAGATCATCAAACCATGAAGGTGGTTCAATGAGCCAGGTCACTTTTCCACACATCTTTGTTGGTGGATCGAAAGGTACCAAAGACCACAAGCCCTGGAAGTTGCTGTGCAGAGTCAAAAGAGCTGGGCCTTTGTCACAGAGGCTCATGGGGAAGGTGCGAAAGCCACAATCCCAACAACCACAGCTACGGAACAGAGGCACTATGGAAAAACGTAACTGTTGACATCTTCAGAGCACAAGAGTTCTAAGTACTTTGGTAACACGTTACAAAGCGTCTTGATCCGAAGAAAAAAAACAGATGGACTACACCAGTGCTTCTACGCCTGACAAATCTACATATGCTCAACCAAGAGTCTGTCTGGCCATCCGATCTTCCCAGTCGTTCGGCGCGGCAGCACAAGACGACTGCAAGTCATTGGATGGTGGGACGGAAGGTCCTGAAGCTGTGTCACTGTCTGCGTCGCTATCCTCGTCAGAGGGCCCTGGAACTCCATTCAAATCGTCCAACAACTCTTCCAACTGCGGTGGCTGGGCAAATCGCTGACCTCCAGGGCTCCGCAACTATCAGACTACACAACTTGGATCTCTGTACACCTATCAATTATTAAGGTCACAGGTGGGCATATCCCTCTCACACTCCAGCTTGTCAACCTCGAACCTGACCAACTATGTTTCTCCAGAACACCACGTAGACATTCCGTTTCCACTGCTGCCAGCGTCCTTTCGAGTTCGGGCTGCCACTGTTCTACCTCTGCTTGTTGGACCAAAGCGTCTTCCGTAGCTCGGAGGGCACTTTCGAAGGCCTTTGTCTCGGACTCGAGCTCATTCCACGGCAAGGCATGTGGGGAAGGCTGTGGCAGATCTATTGCAGGGACCGGAGCAGGTGGCTCCTTCGGCGGAAGTTCGTCAGCCGGTTGGCTGCTCCTTCTCTTGAAATGCTTGTGCCAGCAATGCATGCCGTACCCACATTGCAGACCGGGAACGTCCTTGTGCAAGTGGAGCGTCTTCCCAATTGAGTGCTGCTTTGCATAGCGACACTTCCCAAGTAACCAGAAGCAACAAACACACTTAGATGTTTCACTCTGACAGGCAGAAACGTCCTCCGTTTTTGGCACCCATCTAAGCGGAACATCTTGCAAGGGTCGGAGTTTTGCCCCTTTGCCATCAAGGTCAGATCCGTCAGATACATGTCTCGAAGAATCTTTGCGCAGCCTCTGACATTCCAATCTTGTGGAAAGCTTTGTCTGCTGTGACGCCTGCTTGTTAAGACTTCCAGGGTGCTGGCTCTTCATATTCTCAATTTGTAGCAAGGGGTCATGGAGAATCAGTAACTTGCTCCGAATCCTGTCTGCGCCCACCCACTCGTCATAATCTGAATCGTAACCTTTGTAGTGGACATACACAGGAGCACGGGTTTTGTCTTCCTGCGACACTTGCAAAATTTCGCACAGAAAAGCCTTGCCTGCTTCATCTTCTACATGTATCTGCGTTCCTTCCTTCAAGTTTGAAAAGTCAGGGACCTTCAACCTGTCAAGCGGAAACCATACTACATGACACTGGCCTCTTGCACTGTAGCGCACCTTCACAACGTTCAACCACGACATCTCCAGGACCTCTCCAACTGTCATCCTCGAGCCACTTCCTTTCACACAAACCATTGTACCCTTTTTCAAGGGCTCATTTCCAGTGGCCGTAGAGCTGCTGTAGGTGGATGCTGCCTGCAGGAAGTTCACATGTTCTTCCTTGGCTTTGGAAACTGAAAGGTCTTGCGTTTTGTCCACTGATTGATCAACTTTTGGAGCTTTCACCGGTAAAAGTTTCACATGCTGGAGTTGAAGACGGTCAATTCCCATCCATTCATCCAATCCAGGGCCACTGTGACGAACCTTCACTGGTGCTCTTAGCCTCTCCCTCTCCTTGCTTTGTGATACATCCAACACTGTACATGCACAGGTTTTATCGCCAAAGCAAGCTGTGACCTCCATGCCTGGTTGCAGAAGAGAGTAATCTGGAAGCAGCAGACGTTCGATGGAAATCCATTCATCTTTGGAGGGCACAAAATACCGCAACTTCACAAGTGGATTCGACACTTCCAAGACTTCTCCACACAGGAGATTGCCCTCGCACTGTACGTAAACAAGCATGGAAATGCAGACTTCAGGTGCACAATCTGATTGTGCACATGTATCTTGCAATCCAGTAGCTAGCCAAGCCTCAGGTTGTGGAAGCTGTGGCTCAGGCTCCTTACCATCAAGCCAACCAGATTTTGGATCATACTCGTTCTCACAGGAGACTTCCCCGTGGATGGCATTGGCGGCTTCTTCCTGGTTGTGAGTAGTTGCCGACGAGAGGTGGTGATCTTGTTCAACCAGACCGGAGGATCTTGTAGCACTTCTCAGAGAATCTTGAAGGCTTCCGCTCTTAACATCACTTGTCGCGTGATCTTGCTGGGAAGGCTGGGCTTGTTCTTGCTGGATTACTGGGTTTTTGCTGCTTGGTGCAGGCACTTCAGGCAGAGAATCACACCACTCTTGCGCAGTGCGGAAGAGGGGTTTGCCCCTGTGCCAAGCTTCTGGATATTTCCCAGGTGGTCCATGCAGCTGCAATCCCAGGCCATCCACTGCCGTATCCTTCAGTACAAACTGCCCTGCGACCTCTGCATCTGTTGGGCCATACAGGCGGCAGGGTGCCAGAACTGTTCGATGTCGCCACATGCCCTGAAGAGCGCACAGAGCAAGACCTCGGCGATGTCCTCGAACAATGTGCAGCCCGTGCTCATCCACGACAACTTGCAAAGGCTCAACTTGCTCTGGGCGTTGTCTGCCACTCAGCATGTCATGAATGAGTTCGTACACGGATGCCTCCTGCAGTTCAATCCAACAAATTGTAAAAAAATCCAACAATGTATTCGCAAAATATTTGTCTGTAAAATAAACCAGCTGAAGACTACCCTCTTCAAAACATTCATTTGGTATTCCAAGAGTTGCAAAATTCACTGAGATTCTACATTGTCGGAACTATGCACTTTTCTTTGAGAGTGTTTGCAGCGGAATTCAGATGAAGGGTTGCCTTCGGACAAAGAAACAAATCCGCCCACACTGCCTTGGAGGTGATGGCGCGCTATTGGGATGCACTCCAGTCAATACTAATGTTCTTTTTCATCTATGGCGCTGTGCTGCTACATCAGCTTTGGGGGCCCCTGTGGTTCTCCAAAAGGTCCTGGGGTGCCAGCTTTGGTCATGTGCGGTATCTTTGGAGATGTTCCGTTGTTTGGTTGTTATTTGTCGTTGTGTGACCGCTGAGAACTGTTTGATGGCTGTATTTCCTGAAATGTTTTGGCGCAACGCTTATCTCTCTATTGTGGTTTGAAGGGACCCAAGTAATGCAATACACGTGGAAAGAATACTGTTTCTTGATAGCGGCCAAGTTGGGCTATGTTGTGGTAGCGGAGGTAGTGATGGTGAAGGCGTTGTTGTACCATAGTATTGGTCGGCATCCACAATCGATTATCGCCAGAACAGTCACTAGATCCTGCGGTACAGGCGGTTACCCTATGTGAAGCGGGGTGAATAAACCTTTGTCTGTCCTTGTGTCTTCCCGATGTAAACGTCATCTGCGAGTGAACCTTCCCTTGGATGGAGCGGAGGCACCAAATGGGTATTAGCACCACTTCTCCACTGCCCATGCTTCGCGGGTCCGGCCTCAAGCGTTTGGTCCCGCTACAAAAGCCAATGCCTTTTCCAAGAAGCAAATAATACCAAACGTACCCAAACACGTCAGATTGTGGAAGGAGCAATTTCTTCCTTAACACAACACAACAACCCCAAAAAGAACAGAAACTACAATCTATGACCACCACCGCTACAACATCAGCCCAGGACTTATTATCCAAGCTGCTGAAAGGCCATGATGTCCTTTGTGCATGGAACCAGCCGGAACAGCGAAGATTCAGCGGCAAACTTAGTGCCTTCGTGAATCCTTCGGCTAGCTGGAAGTGTAGCTGCAGGTTGGGGGAGTTTCTGCGCCTTAAGCTTTGCGTGCTCCTTCAGGATCGCACGAAGATGGACTTTCTTCACCACTGTCTTCAGATCCTGCTCCAGATCGCTGCTGTCCTTGTTCAACGAGACAAATTGCCAAAGGATTCATGGACAAAACAAAGCAAACGCGGGAAGAACTAATGCCCAACGCTCTTAAAAGGACTAGGCAAACCGAGTCTCTGCGTCCAGCAAGAAGTGGACATTGTATCCGAGATCTTCAAATTCAGCAACGTAGACTTCCAGATCTGAATCTATCTCCCGAAGCCATGCTCGAATGCTTGGGCGCGAACTCGCCATGGTTGATGATTTCAGCCCTGTGAAGGCTGTTCAGCTTGCCATGGTGCTCTACCTAACATCTCAACTTATGAGAAATCTTATTGAGACAGGAACATTTTGCGGTATGGCTGTGTTCTGGACAGTCCCATATAGAAGAGTGCCTGTTGACTTGGAAGAAGCGCGTGAAACAGGACGCTTTACTCGACTTGATCTTGAATGGAATTATTCTTGCCTAATTAGTTCTTCTGACCTGAGACTTGCAGAGATCGGAACCACGCCTGCAGTCTTTGCGCAGTACTGGAACCGTACTGTTTCAGAAAAATCACCACCCGAGCCAAAAGGAGGACGCGAGATCTCTCCACTGCTCCCCTGGCATCGTTCCAGATCACCATCACAAACTGAAACTACGTATGTCCACAGATGCGTATATCCGTAAGTGATGGGATTAATTTTTGAATAGGGTATACCAATTACTGGGAGTACACCTTTTACAGACCCTTCCACATCAACAATGACAGAGCTGCAGTACAGGTTTTTTTTGCCAGATAGCAAAGCTACTGGGGTTCTTACTTCAAGTGGAGGACCAAACTATGTCACGGCTTTTGTGCCAGATCGGTGTTGCGACTTTTCTGCCCTTGTGTGCTGCTGCTGTTTTGGGTGCCGCTGCTGTTGCGGATCTATGTCGCGACTTTTCTGCCCTTGGGTGCCGCCGCTGTTGCCGGATTGGTGTCGCAACTTTTCTGGTCGGTGCCGCTGCTGTTGTGGGTTTGGCAATTTTTCCGGCGGGTTGCTATCTTGAGTCTAGGCTCGGGTAATTTTCTCTCTGGACGTTCCGCCACGAGCCCTTTGCAACTTGAAGCTTTCCTGAATCCCGAGACAAAGCATGAACTAGCCATCATTAGCATGCAGTTGCTAATAATTCGTAAGCATTACCCTGTAGCATAGCCATAGTGCAAACATATTTGAGGGCCCCCAACTGAGGAAGTGAAACATTGGATCAGTTCCTGCAGGATCACAAACAATTAAGCATGGGACTGGAAGGGATCCTTTAAGATATTATGTGTAATTACAAGCAATGGTCACTCAGGGTTCAGTTAAAGCTACCTTTCTCTCAAGGCACTCGTCCCTGATTCAAGCACCCTTGCGATGCCAATGGAATCCAAAGTGATAATTTGCATTGATTTGCCAGGAGCCTTGTCGCAGTTGTTCACCCTTGTGTTTTGCTGAGTCGCCGTCCAGTAAGGCATCTCCCGATCGATGTTTGTCTCGCTACTTTTCGACATGACACTGCTCAGCCCACCAGACCCACCCAGCAGTGAAGCTACCTCCCTGTTGATTCCAGCAGCCAGGTGTCTTTTACTCAATCAATGAAATGTGCTAAATGAAACTCTAAGAATTCATGGCCACTGATCTCAAACGCAGAGCCTCTAGCTTGGCTCAATGAAATGCCGTCAGACAGTGCGGTTTTCGCACCTCTGGCGGCTTTGAACACTGTCCAAAGCTTCCGAAAGCTCTATGGCACGTCGCAATGCCACGTCTTTCTTCTCGTCATATTCTTTGCGAAACTAGAAAGCGTTTGCCAACTAAAGTGAATTTGACTTTTCCAAAGTCAGTGGGGTCGCCATGCACGAACCGATTCAAGAAACTCCTCCTGAGTCACAATACATCTGCAGCTTCTCAAGCTGTGGATGAAAGCACGGAAATCTTTGGATCCTTTGCTCAGCATGTCAGCATTTCCGACGCAAATCAGGCCATACTTGGCTCTGGTGATGGCCACATTCAACACGCGGTAGTTCTTCAATATGCCAAGGCTTTCCCCGTACATCTCCTCACAGGCTTAGTGTTGGGCTGCCTGCTGCGGACCCTTTGAGAGGATCGGAGGCACCAGGCCAGAGAGCAGCAAACAAACTCTGGCATCGACCCAAAGGTGCTCTTAGATCAGCTGAGAGGACCCGTCCTCTTGACTTCTACCTATATCCTTACTACCTCACCCTTGCAAGGATTCCTTCCAAGCTCACCAGGTACTCTCATCAACGAAAGTTTCCCGCCCCACAGGTTAGCCAGCCTGGAACCCCTGCGCCCTGCGGTTCGCTCCTCCAGCGCCATGGAATCTCCAGCAGTTTTGGCAATCGAAGTCACCACGTCTTCGTTCTCCGAGGTGCTCCGCACGAAGCTCACGATGATGTACTCGCGCTCGGAACCCTGGGGCGCCGGGGTGGACCAAGCTACGCAGCACGGCCAGGCACAATGGATGGCATCAGAGACAGTGGCAAGGTCACCAAAGGCACTGGGTGAGGGTTTAGAATGTTTTGAGTGCATGGGTTTCTGTCCGTTTCTGTGGGTTTCTATGGGATTCTGTTCTTGGCTAAGTGCGTTTGACGAAAAATCAGCCACCTGGCCTGCAAGGCATGCACCGTACCCACCACGATGGAAGAGGTCTTGGACCCAATGTCCCGGTCGCGTTCCAACCTGGAGAACATACATCCTGCCCCCGAATCCACTGCTACCAATTCAGGGAATGGCTCTGTAGGGAGTTCAACTCAAACCAAACACTCCACTCCGGGCACTTTTAAGTATACAAATCAGCAAAGCTCTTCCAAGCTCTTTCAAACTCTTCCAAGCTCTTCCACTCTTGAGTTTGCTCCCGGTCCACCAGTATGTGTGTTGCATGGCTGGGACACATCATTTTTCATGTTCGGGCTTGTGTTGGGACGCATGTTTTGCTGTCTGTCACTTGTCCTCCATTTGTCTCCTACTCGTCTCCTAGGTTTGCTATGCTTGCCCTTGGATCCTTCAAATTCCACGACCTTCCGCTGCAATTCATGTTCTTCGTTGCTGTTGGATGGCAAGGCTGAGCTAGTTGTTTGCATTCGATTCAATCTTTTCAGGTGTCTACACTGGTCTGACTATTCTTGGCAACGTCTTTGTCGCTTTGTCCCATTTTTTTGGCGTCCTCTTTGTCATTGTCATCGTCGATCCTACCCTGTTCATGCGACAACTTCCAAACTATTTGGCCTTGGGTCTCAGTTCGAGCTGGCACCTAAGGCCCTTATCAGATCCTTCTTTTGGTTTCTTAGAGATCAAGAAAGGATGGAAACGGGTGGAAAAATGGGAGGCTCTCACAAACAAATCAAACCTTCTCGGTCAAACTGGTTGCCCCCAGCCTCGCGCGAATCTCCAGTTGTTGTGCCTTGTAAGGGGTGATCACTGCGATGTCTCGTGCTGCGCAGTTCTGCCGCAGCAGAGCTGCACAAGCCGCCACCACCGCTTTGGCCTCGCCCACGTTCTTCAAGGAAACCTGGAGGGGAGGGCAAGGTAGCCTAGATTTGGACGGTGCCAATTTGACCAAAAAGCTCATTTGAGAATACTCCACTGCCAGTTCCCCCTGCTGATCACTTCACACCGCACCTTGCTTTCCATCAAAGCTGCATCACAGGTGCGAGTCAGCTCTGGCGAGAGGCCCATTGACTGCGGAGTTCGGCAATCTATGAAGCTACGATGCTCCTGGGAGGTTTGCGCTTGGGCAGTGACAAGCTCGGTCTCTGCCCGGAAAGTCTCTGCAATGTTTGGTGAGTTCTGGTCTCCAAGGCGCTTCAGTGAGACATCCTCATCTCTGCTAATCAAATGTTCTAACTTCCTTGCCCTGTGGAAAAGCTCCACACAGGAAGTACCCTCAAAAAACCAAGGAACTTCCACGATATGATGCAAATCAGGATTCATTGAGAGTCAAAAAAATCATCCAAGTTCACAACAAAAAAAGAAAAACCACCCCGTATTTGCTCTGTGGGGCACCTTCTTCTGTGGCCAAATGCAGTCCAGCTGTGGCCGATGTGGGATCAACACCTGATCCTCCAGCATAGACTCGTAGAACTGGGAGCTTGGGAAGCTCCGAATCGAGGGATGCATTCGGTACCTGTCCAAGGCATGGTCATGAGAAACATATAGAGATGCCTAGACTCCAACGTTGAAATACAACTGAAATATTGCGCTGGAAAAAACATGCCCGGGGAAGTTCCAAAAAGAGTGGCAAAGTGTACCAAGTCAAGGTTGGAGGGTTTTGCAAGGTCTCTCACATAGTCAGTGTTGCTAGGAGCAGGTTGAGGAAAAATTTACAGATTTTTATTTCCGGGTTAATCTTCACTGGATTTGGGTGGATCATTATGAAGATCGGTCAAGCTGCTGCATGTTGAGCATAGTGCTCGCCGATGAACGCCGAGGGTTTTGGTAGATCCTCTCCAGAAATGGGGTCTCCAAAGCACTGATGTAAGGGAAGCACAAGTTGTTCTCCGTCACCACCGGCCCTGGGGCGGAAGGGTGTGCTGCAGAATTCTATGTTACCCAAATGAACCCAAATGTACCAAGGGTGTGAGCCACAACTAACCTCCCTAAAAGCCGATGGTTGACACAAGCCCCAACTTTCGGACTTCACGAGACACACCAGGTCATAGACAGGTCATAGACAGGCCATGTTCGCCCCGGGCCTAGCTGCTTGTGATCTCCCACCACGATGACTCGGCTGCTGGCTGAGGTCGCGGGCAGCACGATGTCGGGCTCGCTGGCCTGTGCCGCTTCGTCGATGACGATGCTGTCGAAACTCACCGGACGCACCACGTGGGGCGGCTCGCCCCTCACCAGGGCTGTGTGGAGATAAGCCTTGGATGGCAGCAGTCTTAGCTACTGTCATCAACCACCATGTATCAGAATAGTCATATTGACAGTCATTAACCAACCATCATTGGCCCATAGTCACAACAATACTCATAAACCACCATGTATATAGCTACTGTGTTTAGTCCAAAATCAAAGCCACAAAGGCTGGCCGCACTTTCTCTCCGCGCACTTCGCGCCCTTTCTACCCCAAGGGAACTAGCTGTTTTTGTTCTGGCTTTTTGTGCGAGGTCTTCAAACATTCTTTCCGATCAGCTCTTATGCCAAGAAGGTCAACTGCATCTTGAAGAAAAGCCAAACATTCATTGGTGGTTGGGTAGCAAATACACCATTTCAGCTGGGAAGCCATTGCGCAGGTTGTGATAACGATCCGGCTCTCACGAAGGACTTGCAGCTCCGAGTCTTCATAGGACTTGTCGAAGGCATCTTGTCTCTGCGAAGTAGACTGCACCTGAAACAGCAGACTCAATGATAGATATGACAAAGCAATGCACTTTCTATTGCAGCACCGGAATCTTGATGAAAAGCTTGCGAAAGGTTATATAAACAGTATCTTGAAGCACACCAACTAGATCTTTGAACGACTTACATGGTGTGTCAGGCATTGCATGGCCTTGGACGATACCTTCCAATGCAACGAATGCTCCTCGAGGTGAGGCTGAATATCAAAGCTGCGCTCAGACCTCGTGGTCCTCAGTGTTTCCGGTGACTTCAGTTGGGATCATGGAGGAACGGTCCCTGTTGCTGGCTTGGGGGATCGCTGGGGGATCCCTGGGGGTCATGGGGTTGTTACGCTAAACCATGACTGAGTTGCTTTCCTGTTGCCTTAGTGAGCAAGGTCCTGAGCAAATAAACCATGTGCCTTTTCCAGGAACAGCAAAAGTTGCGAAGCAAGAGCAGCGTGTCCCGCCCTTGTACATGCTTCCATAGGCTCGTTCAATGAATCTGGAATAGATCCTGGTCACGTACTGAGGCGATATGCCATCTCCGAGCAATCGGTCCAGGATGTGATCGGCTGCATGGTTGGATGGTGCACAGACCAAGATTCTGCCTTGGCCTCAGGGGAACGCCAGCATGCACATGGACTGAATTCCAATCCTGCCAAACTAGGAAAATGCCTTGAACATATGATCCTGTTGTGTAAAACTTCTATGAGTTCTATCTTGTGGTGAAGCGGAGATGGTCTCTACCTCACCGTTGGGGCCTTTGCCCATTGAAGGGTGCAACACATGCGGTGTTCTTTGTTGGAGCACCAGTGCTACTGCCAGCAAAGATTGTTGAGTTCTAGTTTTCAGGACATAGATCTTGGTTTCCAAACTTGCCCGTACTCATCCAAAAACTCTATGTGACAGGTACTGACCGGTGTTTTAAAAGCGAGACGAAAAAGCGTGGGGTCTTGTCCAACATGTAGGCCTTTTGCACCCCGTCGAAATTTTGTAAATTTGGAAGCTACAAGATATCAGTTGCCTATTCATAAACAAGGGACATGCTTGTAAAGAAAACCACTGATTTGGGGTAGCACGTGGTGGCACCACTTTAGGGAGCACATGGGCATGCGTGTACCCCGCAGATGTAACTATCCTGAAACGGTGTACCCCAGCGGTGGCACGGTATCATAATCATCATCATCATCATCATCATCATCATCATCATCATCATCATCCTCGTCCTCATCATCATCATCATCATCATCATCATCATCATCATCATCATCATCATCATCATCATCATCGTCGTCCTCATCATCCTCGTCGTCCTCATCATCATCATCATCATCATCATCATCATCATCATCATCATCATCATCATCATCATCATCATCATCATCATCCCATTTGCCTGTCAAAAGTCAAATTCTGGGTCCCTTGTGATGATCGAAGTTTCAACTGCTGGGCCTTTCTTCAACTGCCTTGAAGCCGACAAGAGAGCCGCCACGAAATGCACCAGGAAGGATGTCTTGCCAGTCCCTGGGGGCCCTTGAACCATGGAGAAAGGCCTCTGAAGACCCCTTTGAACCGCCAGCGTCTGCTTCTCATTCAACTTGGTGCTGCTGCAGACCGAAAGCATAGCAGACTTCACCTGTGGTCCAGACTGAAGAGTGTGCCCCAGCTACAAATTATCCGTGAAACGCACGGAAATTCCTATGGAACACCATGGATTTTGACAGCTTTGTGGACAGTCCCACCTCTTCTATGGTCACCAATGGTCGCATTTCCATGTCCCGCTTCATATCCTTGGAGCTTCTAGGGATGGTCAAGCCCATACCTTGCAGCGGGGAAAATCTCT
>VSDK01024480.1:167625-182696 GCA_009767595.1 Symbiodinium kawagutii
CGCTCTTCTTCTCGTTGGGAGGAATCAAAATAAAATGTAAACGCCAGTTTGAGCCATTTTCCAGAAAGGCTTCCTGGCCATTCCATGCCAGCTCAGCAATTCTTGACAATTTCACCTCCACAATGAAACTCTTCTTCCCTTCCTCAGAGGTTGGCCTCTTGCTTCTGATCTTCGTCAGGATGCCTTGTAAGCTGGCAAATCTACCACCATCTTCCAAGCTCAGAACCGCCAAATCTCCCTGTTGGAGCCATTGGTATTCGGAGAGCTTCACATCAACTTGGCATTCAAAATTCCAAGAAGCTCCACCAGCAGCGGTCCCAGCTGTCCCAAACCACCGCAAGTGGCTCACAGCCCCTGCGGGTGTGTATGCATCGTTAACCAAGGCTGCAGCGTGTACCTGGAAAACGGGAAGGAGGAAAACTCAGAGTGGAAGTAAAATGTAGAAAATTTAAATATTGTACAGTATATATATATATATATTGTATGATTATATTGTTTCTTTGCTTGACGAAAAAATCATGATACTCTTGCAAAAGCCGAACATTTGAAAAGGGTCAGTCTGTGAACAAGATATTCCTGACCGACGAAATGCCAGAATGTCAGGAGCATCCAATATGGACACCAACCTCCAAGTCCCCCACGCTTGAGAACACACCCGGCCTGGCATGATCTGATCCGCGACCACACCTGCAGGCTCTATGTCAGGGAAGGCAACAGCAGGAGGCAAGGGTCCCCAGCAGCAACCACTCCACAACCCTCGCTGCTGAAAAAACAAAAAGGCCAACTGTTTGGGGATAGTTTGCCCAAGGCAAGCTATGACACATCCCACTGATGCCACCTGTGAATAGGTCTCCAGCTTTCGGTCCAGCATGGGCCAGTCTGTGAGATCTGGCCACGAGGAGAAGCACTCCGGAAAGCTTTTCAGGCCAGTGGGGAACACGAAGTCCTGCGACCAAGGCTACGCTACGCTTTCTTCTAGCCGAGGTCCCAGATCGACAAGTTAGCTTACTACTCTTTTTTTTTCCGGAACGTATGATAGGCAGCAGGGGAGTAGCCCCTGGCAAACAATTTTGTGGGTCTTGTGTTTTTGTTCGAGTAAAATGCGGTAGTACAGTAGATGAAATCACGGTATTTTAGCTGATGGATGGCAGACATGGGCAAAGTCAGACTATATAAACTGGAGAAACTTATCATTTGAGGCCCATCTTCACAAGCACGGACAGTTGTACTGGCAACGGTCCTTGTCCCCATGAAATCTGATTTCCCACACGACGATGGAGTTGGGGCTGGCGTGGTGCGGGATGGGCTGCGCATAGTTGCGAGAGATCACGCAGGTCATGCGCTGGGCGCACCAGGAGTGAATCCGCAAGGTCTCCATGCGATCCCTGAGCCGAAGCGATGCTGAGTGGAGCCATAATCATGACCACGAGCCCAAAATGGTTAAGCGAGGAGCCAAAAACATAAAAATGGTTGTGATTCTCAACCACCTACTATGTGAGATAATTTTCCAAGCAATCAAGGAGCTCAGTTGAATTTTGTTAAATCTATAGATTCTGCACTAAACCCTGGTTTGTGGGTGCGGTTGATATTAGCAGCAAGGGATTGCGGCAGCTGGACGAGAAAAGCGCAGAGTGCCAAGACAGCAAGCTGAGCCTCAACATTGTGAGTTTCACTGACTGCGTCGCGGCATCGTACTCCGAAACACAGGTAGAACTGCACAATGAGCTGACTGGCACTTTCAATTCCTTAGTCTGCTGCTGACTCCCAGTGCGAAATAGGGTCATGACGCAGAACAATCTTCCAACACTAAATCTGATCAAGCTTGAATATCATACCGTTAGACTTGATACCGTGCTGGGAATGGTGAAGTGGTGAACCAAAGGAAAGGGCTCGTCATTAACTCGCTGATCTCGCTGTGCCGGCTAGACTCCAAAGTGTGAGGTGTCTCCGAAGGAACCAAAATGTTGATGTATGTCGGACCAACTGCTCCAATGACTGCATTTGAGATCTGCTGGCCACTGCGAGAGAGCTCCCTCATCCTTAGTGCAGATATGCTCGGAGGAAGCTGCACAAGGTGCCAAGGTAAGAAAGCAAATCAATTGGACACACCGGAAATTAAGGATTCACCGTTTTTTACTCTACCTAAGCAGGAAAAATGGATTCTTCAACCTGGGTAAACTGCTTGAGAGCCAAACCCTGGCCATCCACGCGGCCCATCATGATTTCATCGAGGCTCCTTGAGATGGTTCGAAAGATGTGCATCCCGAAGCTTTCAGCGGCCATCCGACAGTTGGTCCTAGCAACTGCTTCTTCCAAGTCTGCCCGGGAGAGCAACATGTGGGGACAGGAGGCGGTCCATCCAAGATGACATTTCAAGGCTCTCATGCCAAGGATATCGATGTAGCGCTGCAGAGGTGATGTGGCCTCAGTTCAAGGTTTGACTTGGAGGTGGTGATATGGGCGCAATCCATGCCTTGATAAATCTTCAAACAGGCTGCATTCAAACAACTATCAAGAGGCACTTCAGGAAGATTGCTGAGACTGGAAACAGAAAGCTACAGAGGCTTGATGATCTGAGCCTTTGTAAATGATCTTGATTAGAAGGTATTCCGTAGTGGCTCAAAGGTATAGTAAAATGATCCCCATAAGGAAGCAAGTTGCAGAGCTCTTAGCAATGATCATTCGAGGATTGTTCACTGCTCCATTGAAGCTGTGGACTTCCAACGTCAAAACTGAGGAACCTGAAACTGCAGCTCCGGATGCCACCAGTCATCTCTGGACTCACTGGAGTCATCAGTCACCTCGTAGTAAGCGCCAGGAAGCGCAGCCTGTAAACGTCGGAGGAACGAAGAACGGCAAGCGTGCTTCTGCGCTCGTGTGAGCCCGGGCTGCTCCAAGATTTCTCCCAACGTCCGCATCACATCCTGAGAAGAAAGCATATGAGGAAACGTCAAAAATGGATGAACTTTTAGAAGCTTCAGCCTCTGAAAAACAGTCTGGCACCCAAAAAGTTCGGTTGAGCCCAGTGTCAGTGGTTTGAATCTTCTTGTTTCTATCACTCTGAGGAAAACGGAGCAATCGCTCAATCACTTTTCGCATGCTTGGGTCAGCTCGACCATGCAAATGCCTCAGCTCTAGATCTTCCTGAGGATCCTTCAAGATCTGCTTCCAGGCAGCTGCCGTCAAGGTCGCCCCAACGTGCCGATCCACCATGCACTTGCAGCCCTGCAAGAGTTGCTCAGTTGCCACAAGTGGACCTGGCAGATCTGCCTTCTCCTGGGCGGATCTTTTGGGAGATTTTTTTGCTCAAGGACTTGGGGCTGTTTATGCATGGATGTATCCCCTATGGCTGGTGAGTTTACCCATTGAAATGGGCACTGCCATTCATGGATATCCCCCCCCCATTTCCCAAGTGCGTTGATTGGTTCACTGGTTGGTCACTTCCCCCTAGAGGATTCATCTCTTGCCTATTTGAAATGTTTTGGTAACAAGGGCGGCCCAAAATATAAGCCAAAGCCTCTGTTCAAAGATTCATGGTAAACTAGGTTTGGCCCTTGTCCAAAAATAACTAGTAGATATCTCTGTAAATACAAGATATTGTCAAAGCTTGCTTTGTCGAGGTTTGCCCGAATCATGAGCAAATGCCACCGATCTAGAAAAGAACAGAAAATTGTCTCAATCATTATCCTTCACAAAAACAATCTACTACTTGAAAGGGACAGTAAAGCCTATGGCCGAGCCAAGAATCGACCAGAGGATATTCCAAGGCCGATCCACTTCCTCTCACAATGTCTGCTCTTCGCAACTGTGTAACATAGGAATTGATTCGTCGCAGTAGCCGGCCCGCATCACCTCCCTCGTCCGAAAGAATCATGGCTCCAGCCTTTAGCCCAGGCCAAGGAGTTTTGGAGCAAAAATGGGCACGTGACTTTCACAAATGATATGCTGGCCAATGACATGGTTTCATGCCCACCCTCGCCTCCGCAGGGTTCAGAATCCAGTTACACCGCACGCTTGTTTCACGCACTGCAGAGACTTTAAGCTGAGCTGCCTGGTCAAGCCGACAGTCATGTTCCCCCAACCTCCGTGACTTTCCAACCTTACAGATATCCACAGAATCCTGTAGTGAGCAGACGATATCGTCCCCTTTACCTCGAGAAGTTCAAAGAGGCTGAAAAAGCCAGGCCTCGATGGTAAAGGTCACTGCCGGCCTTTCCAAGCCCGCTTTGAAGGTCAGCTCTTCCTGCACAACTCATTCTCAAAACGAGGCAGTTTAACGAATCCACCTTTGAAGTCTTTGAAGTTTAGGCTGGTGTTTCTTGATTCTCTACACTTTGCATCCAAACCCTGATTAATCTGCATCCGAAAAAGGCTCCGTCTGAAATGCTGATATGGCAAAATTGCACCCCCAAACTGCTAGTGGGTCGTCCCACATCATGTCCTGAATGTTGGGCGGGAACAATGGCAAGCTCGCATCGAAAGGGTTGTCAAGATGGTCCAGAAACCAAACTCCCACGGACCGGCGCCGGACCAGTTCTTCAACCTTCTCCATCCCCGCAGAGTCCAAGTATGCCTGTTGTGAGCCGTCTCCAACAAGCCGAGTGTTCTCTTGTCAGTCTAAAAGCTGTGGCAAAATCCAGCAGTCTTATCCTGCAACCCTGGAAACTCGTTGGAGCAACATTCTACAAAAAAGCAAGGCCACTGGAAATGTTGAAGAGCTACTGTTCAGAAACCGCGGTACTCCAAAACCAAGCCGAAATGACGATGCTCTGATAGGAAAACTTTGCAAGGTACACCAGTTATAGACAACACTGAATCAAGGACAGGATGCATTCACGTCCAGCACATGCACGTGGAGTTCGTTTTCGCTGCAGGACATTGCCATAGCAATGGGAAGACCTGGATGTTGAATCGCCACCGTCACTCCGCTGTCTTCGATGCTTCTCCTGCAGCCCAGTGGCTTCAAGCTCCAACCAGTGACATGTTGAGCCATCAGCTGGTGTCCAAACTCCTGAGATGATACGCTTAAGCCAAATCCAAAATGAGCCCAAGTGGAATCCCAACTCCGCTGGAAGCCTGTTTGCATACAGTATTATCTCAAAGTTTCGTGGTCTGGGAGGGAAAAAGCACTTGAAGAAACCGCAAACGGTTTGCAACATCTACATGTGGGGGCCACTCGGGGGCCACTCTTTCGCCACCCGATTCTGAGTTCTCCTTGCGGGTTGTTGAAAGTCCACTGCCAGATCACTTCGTGGAGCGTCCCTTTGCCAGTCACAAAAGTTGAGGGATATCCTTAGTGGCCAGAAGAGCCACAAACTAAAGCCACTTCAGTCACATAAGCATGAAGAAGACGAGAAACCAAAAAGACAACAGCCAGGAAGAGCAGGACTGAAAAGCAATCACTCCGAAGAAAGTACACACAAATCATCCATCAGTATGAAAACCTACGACATCTATTCATTCCAAAACTAAAACTCAATATGGTCGCAAATGAGCGAAGGCAAACATCCCAAAATCATCTGTTTCAAGCCGCCAGAAAAGAACAGGTACCTGTAGACCAACCCCAATCACCCCTCGCAATCCATCTTTGCAAACCCAGAGACAAAGCTAGAATCATCTGTTGCAAGCTGCAACTTTCTAAATTGAGAAGGATGATCTAGGAAGAGCTTTGTTAAGCTATGCGCGCTGGATTGCTAGTTCTTGTTTGAGCACTTGTAAGCGAAATGATTTGCAACAGCCCGTCAAATAAAGCCTACCATGTTTGTTGATTCACCAAACTTTCAATGTGCGAATGGAAAAAAAACTGAAAACAAATGAGAAACCATTGACAAGCCATAAAATCAGTGGTCCCAAGCTATGACAAATGGAAAAATAAGTGAAGGGCAATTCCACAAAACAAATGTGGACAATAATTTCTGTGTTGGACGAACCAGTCATCCATCCCAAGCCGTCCACCGCACACAAATCCAGGGACAAAGGAAAAAAATGCAACTGTCCAAACTTGGAACAACGAGAGCCACATCGCTAAACCTGAAGAAATGACCGTCCAAGGGTCTGAACGGCCTCGAGAATGGACATGTCCGATTGACGTGTGCTCATCTTCAAGGCCTCCAAGTAATGTCCTTTCGGACAGCGATCGCCGTTCCACTCAAGCACTTTTACCTGCGGCACGTTCAATGGCACGCCTTCATCGCGAAAGATTGGTCACTTCCGCAGTTCAAAATCAGCTGATATAACCAATAGAGCCAACCCGCTGAACCAAACCATTGTGGGCTACTGCTTTACAAAAATCATTGATAGAATCTAGTCACTCAACTCCATCATTTGTCAAGAGGAAGCAGGGCTAACGGATGCATCTAAGCTGCAACGTGCAAATCATGGCTATTGGGCAACGCTGTAGCCCTGTTCCATGGTACTTGGATGGCCGGAAGTTTCCCGTTGATCGGTTTGAAACCTACCTCGCAAATGGGAGCAGAAACGGCGCGACCATATCAGTGATTCACTGCTGGTCTCCAAACGGCAAAAAAATCAAAATCTGGCAAAATATGGCTGTTTCTCAAACTAGGGATACCCCCAAATCATCCAATAGAAACCATTCATAGAAATGAACCAACCATTTGGGGTACCCCTATTCTGAGAAAGATCCATAAAACTCCAAATGCAGCGGAGCCACACATTTCAGATTGTGAACCACTTTGGGCTTCACACAAACGAAGAGCTTCTGCCTGGGAACACCACATTCCACTGCCTGGACGATGCGTCCAAAGAGCTCCGTCCTGGCGTTACCGGGGCCTTCTGCAGCTCGAAAGGAAGGCTAGATCAATTTTTTCGCAATCATCCAGTGTCCTATCCATCCCATCCTATAAGTTTGAAACCAAACGGAAGGGCTGCACTATGTCCAATCTCAGCCCAGTAGTATCCTTAGTTGGCGATGGCATGGTTCAAGCAAGTCTGCCGAGGCAAACTGGAAACACCCTCCACCGACTCAAATACGTTTACAAACCAAGTGCTGCACCTGAACGTTAGATTGAAATAGGTGCTGTACGGATATACAACTGCAACTTTGATCAGTCCTCTCCATGTTCAATGCACCTTCGTTCTGGCGACTGGAACCCAAGACATGAGCCTCAGCAGCGGGTAAAAAGGCCCCAAGGCATGTGGCATCCAAGCACTAAATGATTGAACAAAATCAGTAGTGTGCTGCACTATCCCGTCTCATTATGATGCCTTGAGGTATTGGACGGACTTACAACTTCTGGCCTGAAAGCAAACCAAAAACCTTTTGATGCTGAAGAGCTCCATAAAACCCACACCAAAACACGCCAAACAACACAGAGTCAAGCAAAAGACAAGTAAAGTTTTTGCAAAGGCACAGGCAAAACAGCATCCCGCGAAGGTGTTGTTGTCTCGGGGGTTTGAATTACCAAAAGTTTGTTGAGGGTGACAAGAAGAGAGCGGAGAAGATAGGAGGAGGGGAAAAGAAGAGCACACGAAGAGAGGAGGAGAAGGTTCACAGGTTGATAGATCGAAACGATGATGCCCAGAAACAAGAAAAAGAGTAAAAGGAACGGAGGAAGAGGAAAGGCAAAGAAGAGAGAAGATCCAGGATATCAGTCAGAAATCATGCGTTCGGTCTCCTGCGCTACTGCGTTTCTAAGAGACAGTGATATCTCTTAGCAAAGCATCATAATGGGATGGGACTGGTGGGGCTCGAAGTCAAGTACAGCTGAGCTTGGGGCGTCCAGGATCCGAACATAGCATCTGTCATAGTCCCAAGTGGGACCCCGGTTCTTGCCGCACCAAATCTTCACCTTGCATCCACGAAGTACTTCAGGGCCGCGATGAACAATGACCTCTCCAGAACCTGTCAGTATGGGTGGCGACAATGAATCTAAACGTGAATGCTTGAGATCGAGTAGTAATAAATGATGCAGACTGTATGCTGCATACTGAGCACTTGATATTCACACACAGACCATCTGAAAGCCCAGAACATGTTTCAAACCAATGCGACAAGATTCAATGCGACCTTGCGACCTTAACGTAACATCTCTTTTAGTAGATCTTTCTCAGGGTTGACCTCACAGAACCTCAAAAATCAACACCAGAAACGGAGTCACTCAGGAGGCAGAGCCACCCTTGCCACCAGGACACGCTTGGGCACGTCCTTGCCACTCATGGATCGAAAAGTTCCGAAGACCACCAGCCCTGCGAGCTGCTCCAAGGAGTGGATGTTGGGCCTTACCAAGCTGCAGATGGAGATCCAGCTGCGAAGCGGTCATGCCCAGCCATGAGATGGTCCCCAGTGGTGAAACTCAAGGTGGGTTGATTGACTGGTGGAGCTGCCACTATTGGCGATGTTAAAAATCATCTCTGGGAAGCAGGTGCGGGACCATTCAGGCTTACAAAATATGTTTGCTGATTGCTCCACGGTATCTCGGAATTGACTGCCGGCTCTTTGGAAAACATACCAAGGTTTTTACGATTCCAAGGTTGAAAGGTTTTTTGAGGATCCAGGATTTAAGAACCACGTTTGTGTTATTGGAATCACGTTTGTGTTACTGGAATTGTCGCGTATCAGCATGCCAGACTTGAGAATCGAATCATGAAGCCGTTCTTCCATTAAAAGAAGGTTGATGAACCATGTTGGGAATGGCACCCTGCAGCCAAGAACAGTGAGGACAAGAAGTGATTGGAGGTATTGCAGGTATCCTACAGGTTTCATCTCGAAATTTTGGAAAACACCCAAGTGGATTGTGGTGCATCCCTTCTCTGTCTCATTGTCACAATCAAGAGGCTGTCTGGCCATTAGATCTTCCAAATCGCTGGGCGCAGCAGCGCAAGATGACTCCAAATCATTGGATGATAGGATCGAACGCTTTGAGTCCACATCACTATCACTGTTCGTATCCTCCTCATGTGGCGCTGGAACTCCGTTTAAGTCTTCCAACAGTTCTTCCAAGTGGGGCGAACGCGTGAATTGTTGACCTCTCCAAGTCGTCGCAGAAGCATGCCATGGAGAGTTGTCATGCTGAGAGTTTTAGATGTTTGGATGGATCTCCACCCATCTCTGGTAGTCACAAAATGTTAGAAGCCCAATACTGTAAAAGTGTATTTGGCATCTGTCTCAAATAATGAAGTCAAACAAAACACATCAAAACGCTAAACACTCTGCCTGTGTTGAGACCTGTTTTCTGTCTATACAACATGTGGGTGTTTCTCAAAATAGGGGTCCCCCTTAATCATCCAATCTTAATCATTTATAGTAAGAAACCAACCATTTTGGAGAAACCACCACGTAAAAAAAAAAAAACGAAACGGTTTGCGCACCCCCAACCTGACCAACTATGCTTCTGGAGAAGACCCCGTAGGCCTTCCGTTTCCACTGCCGACAGCGTCCTTTCGAGTTCGGGCTGCCACTGTTCTACCTCTGCTCGTTGGACCAAGGCGTCTTCGGTGGCACGGAGGGCGATTTCGAAGGCATTGGTCTCGGTCTCGAGCTCATTCCAAGGCAACGCACGTGTGGAAGCCTCTGGCGTTGCAGCTTGAGGCACAACATCCGCAGCCACACTCGCCACGCTGCAAGGAAGTTCTTGTCTGGAAGCAGCCTCTGAATGGGTTTGCTCGAGAACTTGAGAAAGCTTCGATGCATCTGAGGGAAGTGTTGGCCGATGAAAAACCAGCAGATTGCTGTGCACCCTGTCTACACCTACCCATTCATCATAGCTTGAATCAAAACCTTTGTAGTTCACAAGAAGAGGAGTTCGTTTTCTGCCTTTCTCCTCTGATACCTGCAAAACAGTGCACTTGAAAAAATCGCCACCAATAGAGTCCACTGTCACGTGAGATCCTTGCACGATTCTTGAAAAGTTGGGCACCAGCAAATGCTGCAGCCCAAACCATTCAACCTGACAACGACCTGCTTGGCCTCGCGTGGTGTAACGCACCTGCACAGGTGCCAAATCTCGAGTTGAAACCGGCGAAATTGCCAGGATCTCACCACACATCCTGGAACTTGAGCAAGGGTCCTTGAGACAAACCACCATACCCTTTTGCAGCTCTACATGTCCTGTGACTGACGCAGTTCTTGCCCGATAATGATCGGAACCACAATCTTTTCCCAAGCTACATGGCAAGCCAGGAAGATCTTTGTGCAAGAATAGCTTCTTCCTTTCTCGTCCTGTCCCATGATGGCGATCTTTCTTAGTGCACCTTCCCATCAGCCACATGCAACACACCACAGGGGATTCTCCGGAGAAATGCACATGTTCCTTAGACACAGCAACTGGAAGCTGCTTGGTTTCTGGCTCATCTTTGAACGGAAAAAGCTTTACCTGCCCCGGTTGCATGCGGTCCATTCCAATCCACTCATCCTCAGATCCAGAGCTGTAACGCACCTTCACTGGCGCTCGGAGACGGTCTTTGCTCTGCGACACCTCCAAAACACGGCATGGATATGTCCTCTTGCCCCACCACACTGAGATTTCCATCCCAGCTTGCAAAGAAGAATAGTCAGGGATCTGGAGACGGTCCATGGAAACCCACGCATCTTCATGAGGCCATGCCGTGTACCTTAACTTGGCGTATGATAGGGAGATGTCTAAGACTTCTCCACACAGGATATTGCCACCTGAATGCACACAAACCAGCATTGATACGCAAATTTCAGGCGCATTCTTCAGTTGCACCGATGTCTCTCTTGATCCAGTCGCTGGAGAAGTTTTGCACTTACTCGTCGTGAAGGCATCTTGCACGGCCTCTTTCTCGAGCCCTTCCTTTTGTCGTTTTCTTTCCTGAAATTTGTTCCATTCTTTCCAGCTTGGATCGATCCGGTCGAGGGATTCGTTGCTTTGAACGGCGGCTTCGAAAAGATCTGGCTCGGCTGGAGAATGAAAGTGTGCGCAGTTGCTGCTGCAAGCTTCACTTTTTGAAGAACTTGACAGTCCCGATTTCTTGAGGCGGTCTTGATGCCCATCTGTGCATGAAGTTGTGTCTGATACAGGCACTTCAGGCAGAGAATCACACCACTCTTGCGCAGTGCGAAAGAGGGGTTTGCCCCTGTGCCAAGCTTCTGGATGTTTCCCAGATGCGCCATGCAACTGCAATGCCAGGCCATCCACCACAGTATCCTTCAGCAAAAACTGCCCGGCGACCTCGGGGTCCTTTGGGCTGTACAAACGGCACGGTGCCAGCACTGTTCGATCTCGCCACATGCCCTGAAGAGCACACAGAGCAAGACCGCGGCGATGTCCTCGCACGATGTGAAGCCCGTGCTCATCCACGACAACTTGCAGCGGCTCGACATCCTGTGGGCGTTGTCTACCGCTCAGCATGTCATGAATGAGTTCGTACACGGAAGCTTCCTGGACAGCAGACAATCGGCAATGCTTCACACAAGCAACTGCCAATTGAAAAGAAACACAATTCGAAAAGGTTTGTCGCCAGAATGTCAAGCAATTGATGCTGGCACAACATGGCAGCCAACTCTGGCTTCTTGCTTCTAGAATAGTATACTGATGGAAGAATTCATTCAGCACAGTCAGTTTCCACACCTTACATAACCCCACCCAGCAAAAGAAACGGTTTCCTCTGTCCTTGTGCTTTCCGGATGTAAATGTCATCTGTGAGTGAACACCCCCCTGGATGGAACGTAGGCACCAAATGGGTATCAGCACCACTTGTCCACTGTGGATGCTTTGCGTGTCAGACCTGAGAAAGTCTGGAAAATCATCAAAACATTCTTCACAAAGACAGGGCAAGTGTCCGCACGTAGACACCCACAGAAGCTTGATACAACTACAGAAAATACATTGCACAAGAGCCCAAATATCGCTGGTGCCCTAAAAAAAGCAGATCGGAATACATGCTGTGACGTGCTGATTGCCTGTTCCGTTGTACTCTATGCAGCGAATCGAATTTTCTTGCAATGTGCATGTGCCAAACTCTTTCTTGGGACCAGTAGCACTTTTGATGTCTCGTTTTGGAAGCTTTGCCCTCAAAAAGCTTTGCTCTGGGTTGAAAATCTTTGTAGAAACATTGCCGCCTGTCACTTGCTTTCATGGTGGCAGCAGCTTGGCGTGGCAAAAAGTGGTATATATGATGATCTAAATACTGCAACTCAATGAACTCCTGATCTTGGGCAATCTCCTCAAGCAGAAAAAAGGAGCCAACTCCGGGAATACCGGACAGAGTGACGCTCAGTCACTTGCTTCTAAGAAGCCCTGTGTGGTGGACCTGCGCAACGCAACCATGGAGAACCTTGACACTTCAAGACCTGCTTCTGAAGTCAGAACGCCCTTCCTACTGAAAATTCGGAAAGGACCTTCGTGGAGATTTGGCCATCACATTCCTCCGTGGATCGTCTGAAAAGCTTTCATTTTGCATTCCGCACCTGCTTCTTTGGTGTGAGGTGCCATTGCTGCATCAATCTATGTATTTGTCATTTCAACCATGCTTGTGGCAAGACTCGGGTTGGACAGTTCTGTGCCAGGAGAAAAAGACTTCTTGGTACATTCGCGAACCTTGCCTCGAACCTAGAAACTGCCCTTGAGAACAGTGCTCCAGAGCCCGAAAAAACCCTTCCTGCGGAACTGCTCCCCATCTGCTGACAAGGCTGACAAGCACAAGCCCAATGCCAAAGATCCGCAAAACAGCAGCTCCGACGAAGACGACGACAACAACTATCATCATCATCATCATCATCATCATCATCATCATCATCATCATCATCATCATCATCTCAGCAACAACAAGCAAAGACCAAGACCAAGGCCAGTGGCAACAGCAAAAGCAGAAGCACAGGCAACATTGAGCATTGATTTTTCTTCATGAACAACCATTACTGCTGGGGCCAGAACCGAAACCAGTCGAACACTTATTGATGGAGGCCGAAACCACTCGGACCGAACCAACCATATCAACATCAAAAAGTCGGCAACAGCAACAACACCAAGAACATCAAGACCAACACCAAGCGCAACCAACCAACCCACCAACCAACCAAACCAAACCAAACCAAACAAACAAAACAAAAACGGAAAACAGCAACCACTACTGCAATTACTACTTTCACAAGCATTGTCACAACAGCTACCAAACCTAGGTAAATTGAAACCAGGAATTAAAGGGCCAAGCTGCTGAAAAGACATGACGTCTCTTGCACAGGGAATCAGCTGGAACACGGAGGGTTCGACCAGCTCCGCAGACTTCTGAGCCCCTCCAGGAGCAGCTGCAGTTGCAGCAGGCAAATCTTCTGGCGGCTTCTGGGTTTTGAGCTTTGCATGCGCCTTCAGAATCACACGAAGGTGGACTTTCTTCACCATAGACTTCAGATCCTGTTCCAGTTCTTCGCTCTCCTCACTTCGCAACGCAAAACCAATGATTAATGAGTGAAGTCCACACAGCCTTTGCAGTGAGACACTGACACACAAACAATTTCAACATCCATCTTTGACCAACGAGCGACTGTTTCCATCAAGAACTGCAGATTGTATCCCAGCTCTTCGAACTGGGCACTGTACACCTCCAGGTCTGCATGGGTATTCCGGAGCCATTCTTGGATGCTTGAGCCCATCGCCATGCGGAGTGTCTTCAGCTGGCAGCGGCCAAGGAAAGAGGGATGCAAGAAATGTTGGCGTTAAATTTCCAACCTACCAATTCACTTTACGACCCAGATTCACCATGGATACGTGGGCATTTAGTTTTGCGAACTTCAAAATTGAAGATAGAAAATCCTGATGGCTTTCCTTTGTAGCAAGGCTTTCGATAACATTCATCATTCTCTGTGCCCGTCCATGTCTTCAGTGGTGTCTACATCTCAAGCAGCTGGGCTGGAGCCAACGGTATCGGCATCAGTGGTGCTTCAGATCATTCATACGTTCCAACCCCTGCAGTTGGATGCACGCCACAAGACTTGTATTTCGATTCTTGAAAAAAGATTGGTTGGCTCTGAATCCAAAGTATGTGTCCCAAAAGTCCACGTGGACACAAATCCAACGGATGTTGCTCTGTCAAGAGGCGAAAGTCTACGTCCAATAGAGCCCAAATGAACCAAAACTTAGGGTACACTCGATGGACAACCCCATATAAGAGCAACGAAGAAGCTGTAGGACATGCTGTGGGCCCTGGCTGGAATTTTCTTTCCGAAACTGAAAGCTACAATGTTCACGAATATTGACCGTCACTGGCAAAGCAGCCCATCGAAGGAATCGGATCCAGCCCTTTTGAAGCCGAACAAGTAGGGGTCAATTCATATCACTATACATACTGCGGGTATTTCACGGTAAATCGCCAAACTGGCAGTGGTTGATTCATGTGGATATCAGGTTTTCAACTGAAGTATCTAAACTTGGATCAGTCAATCATTGCAGGCATTTTTGCGCATGGAACTGGAGACCCTTTCAGCTATTAATTCAAGGCTATTCAGGTATTCAAGGCTATTAATTCGAAGTTGAACAATAAACTTATTCAAGGCGTTGGGTACCTTCCACTCGAGGCACCTTCCAGTGTTTCAAGCAACACTAAACTACCAGTACATTGGTGATGACTTGGAAGGAGCCCTGTCCCAGTCTGTCAGCTATATTTCGCTGAGCTAGTATCCATTAAGGCATTTCCCCATTACCAGTAAGGCATTTCCGCATCATTAAAGTCTTGTCTCAGCTAATGTTCTACAGGATAATGCACAGCCCACCAGACCGTCGTGAAGCTACCACATTGCTGATTCCTGTAGCAACGCACCTTTTCCTCCAAAATTCAAATGTACTATATGCAGTAGTAGATTGGGTATCTGAGAAATCAAAGGCACATTTCTGACACCGACACTTCGGTGCGTGTGCCCAAACCTTCTGAAAGGTCAAGGTCACATCACATCGCAGTGCCACATCTTTCTTCTTGCACCCATTCTGATAAGAGTGCAAAGGTTTTCCCACATCTACTGCCTTTTCCAAAATCAGTGTCGCTGTACGCGGACAAATTTAAGGAACTGATCTTGGCTCACAATACATTTGGAGCTCCTCAGGCTGTGGATGAAGGCATGTAAATCGCGTGATCCCTTGCTCAGCACGTCGGCATTC
>VSDK01024480.1:182741-215749 GCA_009767595.1 Symbiodinium kawagutii
CTTCGGCATTCCAACACAAATGAGGCCATACTTCGGTCTCGTGATGGCCACATTCAACAAGCGGGGGTTTTTCAAAATGCCGAGGTTTTCTCCGTGCATCTCCTGACAGGCTCCCAGAACAAAGTTTTTGAATTTGGATCCTTATCTTCCCACTCGGCAACGTCTCATGCCCCTAGAGACCCAAGGCAAAGGCCGTCCAATAAAAGGGACCTGACCTCAAAAGTAAAGTTTGTTTGGGCCAGGAACCCACGAAAGGACTCCAAAGCATGACCAGAAACTGTCCGGAACAAAGTGCACGCAAGTGCTGCCAAGTATACCCAGGTTGTATCTCCAACTGCTGCTACACACATGACATCACGTTTGAATTCACTTGGGCCGCCCCTGTGAAGCGAATCGATTTGCAACTCAACAAAAAATAAGTTTTGGCAACTCTGCAAAAATCAAACCAGAAGACTTCGCCGGAAACCAATCGTGGAGCTGGCTCGGAAACTGCACCGAAAGACCGCAGATATTCAGAAACTTGGAACGATTCGTGACAAAACCACCCCTGTGCTTACGAGGGCCATGTGGGCAAAGATTAGCCAGCGCCAGGAACATTCGCGTACTGTGCTGTTCTGTTGATAAGACAAATATGTGGTTCACAAGAATGCAAGAATGACGTGACCCTGGTCAATCCAACAATCTTGATTCTTGGCTTCTCCCAGCATTTTGCGCAGATCAACCACCAGCTACTGTCAGGAAAAAGGCTTACCCTACACCAGCCCCACCAGTGCCGTCTAGTTTGCCAAGGCAGAAGGACAGGTCCTGAACCTTGGACCATCAGAAAACCCCCCTTAGAGCGACCTCAACCGGTTTCCCTAGCCAGCTCCTGCAGTGCCATAGAATCCCCAGCCGTTTTTGCCACGGATGTGACCACGTCTTCATCCTCAGAGCAGCTCCGAACGAAGCTCACGATGACATACTCCCTCTCACAACCCTCGGCAGGCACCAAGACCACAAAAATCACATGGTACAAAGTATGGCAGGTTCTGAGCCAAATCACAAGTGTCTTTGTGTACTTGGAGGGTGTTTGATTGCATCACAGCCAACTCCAACCACTTGCCCAGTGCCCTTCACAAATCCTATCCGCACCAGACCGTGCCTGCAGAGCATACACTGTACCCACCAAGATGGATGCAGACTTGGAGCCAAGCTTGCGCTCCAACCTGCATTGAGATCACAGAATCAAATTCCTGATTACTTCCAGAGCAGGCTCTGCAGCCCTCATTTGGAGTCACTCCGCTGGAGTTTACACTAGTTGTACGAACAAACCAGCTTTATTACGACAATTGCTTGTCGAATCGCGTTATCTCAACTTTGCACCATCAAACATATTGCTGGCTCTCCACCGTATTTGTGTTTCTCTTCCTCGTCAGCGTTGTCATCATCCCAAATTGGGCACTGTGATATCAATCTGCCCTTGAGAGTTGCGGGAGTCAGCTCTGGCAGGCCCCCACGCTTGACAATTTTTTTTTTGGTTTCCGAGGGCTTGGAAAGGTAGAACTAAGGCGGCCCCAACAGCAAGTCGATTCAATGCATGAGATTTGCAGCAGCAACTGGAGAGATTCTTATCTTTTTCCTCCAAAACTCCGTACCAGCTAAGCAAACACGGGATTATGTGAACTGCGACAGTATGTTTCACAACGCACCCACACCAGCCAACTTGAGAGCAAAAAGGGAGGAACGAAGATGGGTCCAGGTAGGAGGCAGTGAATGAGACTTGTGTAAGGTTTGAGGCATGTGAGGGACAAGATTGGAAGCACTTGTTGATGGTTCGATGGGTGAGCGCAAGGCCAACTGAACCTAGCAATGAACAACAATGATGAATTCAGCGAGTGCAGCTTATATTGCAGTAGCATCAAGGCTTGAACCCTCAAATCAATCATCCTAGGCTTAGGGTGTTGAGTGTTTCTGCAAAGAATCGCTTCGCAGGTTTATATAAAGCCCCGCTCTACTCCACAAGGAAAAATGTATCGCAACTAGGAAGCTGAACTAGCTGAAGTCACCTTTCGCAAGCATGCACGCCCAGAAACGTGCACTGACCCTTACCATATTCTACCATGTCCCTTACTCTCAGATTGATTTCGCCTCAGCTGCGAGGGGTAAGACAAGTGGAAAGCTAGACGCAACGCTACTGAGAAACGCACTACGCTGATGGCACTGTGAAGCCATAGCAATCTGACCTGACTGGGTAAACTCAGAGGCAGCTACAAACAAAATGACATCAGAGTCTAATTTGCAAACACGATGCGCCTTGACATCATATTGAATGATTTCCAAGCTGTTTTGACAAACGATTTGACCAAGTGGAGAGCTTCGAAGTGCCACGGTTGAGCTCGGCATCTACCTCCTCCTCTTGCCAAAAACTGTCCTGCGCAATTGAACAAGTTCCGTCCTGCAAAGCGACCGGCGAAAGTGTGACGTGTGAAAATGCCTCAGAAAGGAGTAAATGGTCAGTGGGAAGAACAGGTTAGCTCTCCTTCTGACTGTAGATGTCAATCTTGAAAGATGCGACAGGGAGCTCCGCCTTCTGTTTGATTGCCTGACACGATGATGCTCTCCAGCAAATAGCAGTCAGGTCAAAAAAAACAAACTCTTTCAGGTCTTTGAGCTAGGGGCTTCCTTGAGATCATCGACCTGAAAACAAAGCAAGTCGAGCTGCGGTTTACGTATTAGCAACGTGATGAGGAGTTCGAACGAAGCACGCGAAGACAGCAAAGTATTGCAAACGTTGTTGCATTACATAAAATCGTGACAAGCCAGCAAGAAGGGCACAGCAAAACTAAGGTCACTGCGTTCGCCAACTCTCCCTTGACTTGGAAAGCACTGCCAATCTGCTCGAACTTCTCATCATCCTGCAGTCGCAAGAGGCACTGAACAGCTCACTCATGCCAGCGCCACCCTTTCAACCAATATCCGACCGTGCTCAAAAAAAACACATAGCAAACACTTAAACCGCATGACAAGCAATGCAACGCACCATGCAAAACATTTCGAGACATGGCAACGTGGCAGTGGGAAATCTCTTGATGAAGTTTCGACTGAACAAACCACTTGTATTTTAACCTAACACTAGTCAGAGGAACTTCTTAAAGGAACAATGCCATCAACCGTTGCAATGGCTCTTGCAAATAACAATGCTTTTGCCGCAAACCATGCAAAGCAAAACATGAAACAAACATATAGGGATGACAAGGCGGCTGGTTGAACACTTGCTGTATCACTCGAAAGGCGAGATGCTGAGGGGGAAACAGTCAAAAGGACATAGCAAAGGAACATGGGCATGGCGGAAAATCATACAAAGTCTTTAGTCTAAATCCTCTCCATCAAATTGAGGAAGATGTCGGGAAGATATCCGAGGGGTAAATATGCTAGTGTTTTATGTATAAAACATGTACTTCCCTCAAAAAGAACATGGCAAAGGAACAGGCAAGCGGGAGAGAAACAACATGTTGCGTCTAAGTCCTTTCGAAGTTGAATATTGGAAGACATCCAAATAAACAACAATGTATCACTCAAAAGGTGAGATGTTGAGGTGGGAGCAAACAAAAGGGCACAGCAAAGAACAAGGGCATGGCAGCAAATCGCACAAACGTCTCTGTAATCTTCTCCCTAAAAGCCCTGAGCCCAAAAAAGGGACATGCCATGACAACATATCATTTTGCATAGCGAGGTTGCCCACAACCGTGCGTGAACTTGGGAGGAAAGTTCCATGAACACCATCAACACATGTCCTTGTTTTGCTTAAAGCAGTGTGAACAATAAAAGTTCAATCAACCAATTCTATCCTACTTTTTTACTTGCAGAATTGATTTTCCAAAACTGAACAAGGGTGTCTACCAAAGGAAGTCTCGAAACGAGCTTCAGGTAAGCATGCAGAACTCTTGTCAGTCCTTCTGCAGCTGCCTCACCCAAACGGCATTGGTCTGCTGTGCTGAAGTGGGGCCTTTGCAGGATGCTGACAACCAAATTGAAGGAGTCTGCACTCTACTACACAAACCAAACACATTTCAGATGATTATGCGGTGCTTCACTGTAAATAGGATGTGACCGTATCAGTTTCAAGCTCAAGAGCTTCATCACTAAATCATCCATGTTTGTTCGAAGGATGATTGACTTTGGCTGAGATCACATTTTCAGACACGAAATCTGCAACAGCCATTCTTGCTCACAGAACGGTGACCTAAAAACTCTAGCTAACATCGCATATCTATCTTACCCCACCGCCAAAGCACCAAACCACGCCTGGTTGCTGAGGTGGCTGGCCCGTCGTCAGACACACCATGATGTCAACTGGCTTCCACCCACCATCTCCATCTGGATAATGAGAATCTTCTATGATTTGGTCAAAAGTCGCCTCATCCACAGTTCGTTTCTTTGACAAGAGTAAGTATTCGAGATACTTCCTTGCCTGCTCTTCATTCCACCGATATCTGGCAGGTTTCACATTAATTTGTTGCCGCGCCAGACGTGTTCGAGCCGCATTAAGATCGCCAATATCAGTTGCCATCGCTCCTGTCTGTGTGACAACAACAATATGATGAGCTGTGTTGAAGGCTCTCTTTGCCAACCTGATAAGGTTGTTGCCATCATAGGTGTTTTCGAATGCATTGTCAAGGATCAAATTAATATGGACATGTTGCCTGTGCAACAATATCAACAGCTTCTCCAAAATTTCGATTCCCATGTCCAAGTCAATGGACTTGGTGAAATCCAAGACTCTACGTCTGAACGCACCACTCAATAATATTGTCTGATTCTTTGACAATGTTCCAGCCGGCAGCGCCAGTAAAGTCGCGACAGACTTGCCGACACCAGGTTCCGCATGTACCGATGTCAACCCTATCTCATTGCCAGAAAGCACCTGCATCATGAGGCGCTGAAATGGCGTTGCAGACACTGTATCATTGGGCAAGTCTTCCAACTCCAAGCCCGCAATCACTGGCTCTGAATCACTGAGGGCACTTGAGAGCCCTTTGAAGAGTTTCTGTGCTTGCTTAGTTGTGTTTCCTCGTTCATCCACAACTTCTATATCTTTTGTTGCACTCTCAGTTGCCTTCAGCAACTTCTGCACTCTATCCCACAAACGACCTGCACTGTTGAAACCACTGGCAAACTGAAGAGCAGTCTCTAAGTCCACCTTGCGGGAAATACAGTCTAGCCCACAAGCACGCAATATTTGCGGGCTGCCGACAAACAGTGTTCCCGTCGCTTTGCTCCAATGACCCTGCAGGCTAACAATTGTCGCTAAGACAAGCAGTTTCACTTGCCGCGGGCCCATGAATGTCAACTAAGGCCTCAACTGTGAAAACAAAACCCAAGGTATATCGACATTATTCAATTGTCTGTTTACAAGCGATTTGCCACTAACTATGAGCAGCCTAGCCTCAAGGCGTGAGCTATTCGAAATATGTTGCCAAACGCGCTACAATAGCAAATGCAGAGTCCAAAAACATTTTTTTCTTCTTTGCATTTTCTGTGAGCCAAGAAGCAGGGATAGGTTTCTTCAGCGCTCTTCCAAACGCCAACTAGTCCAGCTCACAGTATAACAAAGGTAAGCGAACACGTTTTCATTTGTATTGTAAGCTGAAAAGTTCCCAGGTTGCTTAGTCAAACTCAGTTAACTCAGAGTACAGAAAAATGTATCACAGAAAAACAATCGAATTCACATAAGCATGTGGGTTTCATGACCAAAAAAACCGAAACTGCAAAAAAGAAACATTCAAGTGAAAATTTGCAACTTACAACGGATTGGTGTATCAAAAGCGACTTAAGCAGGCACAAACCAGAGGTCTGAATTTCAGGCATGCAGCACTAACCGCTACAAGAAAAAAGTGTTTGGATGTATGTGTGTGTGAGAGCCTGTTTGCGATCCCTTCCTTGTCACTGCAGTCAGTGTTCTCTCAAGTGTCCAGGATCTTCTCACTTCTTGCAATTTCAGCATCCAGTTCCAGAATGTTTTCGACACATATTCTACTTGGTTGTTTGGGCTCAAATCCACATCAATGAAGGAACAGAGTCCTCCCGAAAGTCTCAGGATGAGCGACACAACCTCACATATAACCTGCAAAAGTAAAACATTCCGGAAATGAGAACCAGAAAAGTAATCATTGCGCTGAGGTGTGCCCCAGTGGGTCTCGTGATGTCAAGCAAGCAAATCTGGATCCAGTCCCTCTTGCACGTGGATCGTGAGGGAAAAAGCAGCCTAATGCTAGGAAACCCTCAAGAAAGCTAACGGCAACAGAGGCTTCGCACCAGAGTTCTGAAAGGGTTCAATATCCAAAGAAGATGTTGTTTTCAACAAGGCATTTCATTCATTCATGACGCAGCTCGAGTCCGAACTGAGCGTTGCCCAGCTTTCCAAGCGTGCCCCCCGGACTTCAAAATTAGTGTCCAGGCACGGTTCGCCACAGAGGCCCGAAAGAACCGTAAAGGGAACAAGGAAGAAACTAAGATGCTGAATTAATGGGATCTTCAAAAGATCAACGTCAGCGCCATCTATTCCTTGAAGAGAGGAGGCGGCATATGAAAATTCGACAAATTCGATGAGATATTCGATGAAGAATTCGCTGAAGGGTTTACTATATTCTCTATGTGGTCCTGCCTGTCTGAAAAGGCGGTTCTCTCTGTCGCGCCAGAGCCGCCAGGGTCATCATATGGTTTGAATTTTCAATATCAAAGGGTGTGTTTTGGTCAACAGCTGCAAATGCGTCTTGACATGTTTCCAGCAGCCAATGAGCACGAGGTTTACCCACTCGTTTAATATGTTCGATCCTAGGCATCAATGTCCCTGTTTCGAACAAAACTTCTCTCATCGGGTCATGTGCGCTAGAGCGAAAAATGTGACCAAGCAACCTAATTTTAGACTGTTTCCACCTAGTGGACAGTTTCACATAGCGATACCCGCACTGTTGCACCAAATGCTCAATAACACGTTGATTGGTCCATTCCCTGTCATGATAAGTGCTAGGAACACGTAAAATACGCCGTAGCATTTTGATTTGAAAGGAGTCTAAAGTATCCTGTTCGGACTTATTGAGCTGAATTGATTCTAAGCCGTACAATAGTTTGGATACCAAAGTGGCCTCATATACCCGAAGCTTCCATTGAACCGATGTTCGAGCTTTTGACCAAAAAAGAGTGAGCTGCAAAGCTGTGGCATTGACTGCTCCAATTCGTCTCATTAATTCAGCATGATTGTCTACAGAGTCTGTGAGGACAGCACCAAGATATGTTGCTTTACTCGCAAACAAGACACAAAGCACAAGCAAACCAGGCAACGCAGAAACAACCCCTTCGTCATAAAGCATCCCGTTGCTCTTCAAGTTCCTGTGTCTGAGTGCCTCTGCGATAGCAAAAACACAAGACTCAAGACCACAAATGTACCGCTGACAAAACAGAGTCAAACTAATGGATAGTGCCAACAGTGCAGTCCTTGATCGGTGATCATATTCCTTTATTCTCTGTCTGACAAGAAGCATGTCAACCCGGAGTCCTGCAAGAACCTAGAATCCTTGCCTCAAGCTGACAGGCCAGCAAAGCACAGAAAACAAAGCCAAACAAAGTACGGAGTACACGATCCGTAGTTGAAACGATGAGCAAACGAGCACCATTAAGAATACTCGTGAGCAACAAAAATCACAGATATTGCCGGAGTGCTCTGAAGACAGTGACCTTGAAGAAGACAACCTCAAGGTCTCAGAACGGAGGACCAGAAAGGCCAAATGTGGCACATGGCCTGAAAAGGAAAAGGATGAACTCCTGAAAAAGAGGAGGAAAATTTGATGGTGACGAGTAAGGAAAGAACAGACCCCATAAACGATCAAGAAAAATAGCAATTCTTTTACCCAAGAACAAAAGCTTTCAAATCAAAACAAAAGGAAAGCGCAACCAAAAAGAAGTTGTACTGCTAAGAGCAGCATGGATGTATGTCTGCATGGTCATGGAAAGTGACAGCACAAGGAAAAGTCAAGACATGAACATGGAACATCATTCCTCCTTAACATCACTGACACAGGGGCAAAAGGAAAGCGCAACCAAAAAGAAGTTGTACTGCTAAGAGCAGCATGGATGTATGTCTGCATGGTCATGGAAAGTGACAGCACAAGGAAAAGTCAAGACATGAACATGGAACATAATTCCTGCTTAACATCACTGACACAGGGGTCCAAAGGTTGATACAGGTTAGAAACCTTCCGGTCAAACAATGCATCTGCCAGAATATTGTGATACCCTTTTGTTTCCTGCACAAAAAGTTTTGAGGTGAGGTTGCTGCAAGAAATGTGAGACCTTGTTACAGTAGTGAATGGACCACCGGGTGCTACTGGCACATGTATGTGTGGATGTTTTACCCCAACAAAATGCCACTGCAGAATGGAGAAAGGATGGGTCTGGGGGAAGACCAATCGATTGAGGTGACCAGTATTGGAATAAATCCATGGTGTTCAATAGATTCAAAGTATGCATGCTTGTTCACCACGTATGTTTACTGTTTAGGAGATTTGTACATGCCCCTGGCGCTCATCTCCATGCCACACATGAAGAGCAGCTTGCAACGGACAGGAAATATCGTTCTTGGGAAGATCGCTCTTTTGCTAAACTTAAATAGTCACAGGCATATACCCTAGGCGTGGCAGTTGATGAGGATTTCCATCAATCCCCTAAACAGCTCACTTCCCCCACACATCAAATGGTTCCAATTTAGCTCTGTTCCCTTTCAGATTGCAAATCCAGCAGGCCTACAGTCGAGTTTCTACAGCTCCAAAACTAGTGATGTGCCTTTTTCCATGGCACGAAAATCAAGCAAAACTCTAATGCCTGCTGAGCTCAAAGGCCGTTTCAGCTGAGCATTTGATTGCTGCAAAGACCGGATCCAAAACTTTCGCTGGACTTCAAACACCTCTTTTTGAGGTTGTCCGAAGCCGTCACAAAGATAGCAATTACAAACCTACGCTAACCTACCCGGTCCTAACCCTGCACTCACCTGTCTAGCGTGCTCGAACCGATTCCTCAAACTGCTCTTGACTCACAATGCATTTGCAGCTCCTCAAGCTGTGAATGAAATCGCGGAAGTCTTTCGATCCCTTGCTCAGCACATCTGCATTGCCCACGCAAATTAGACCATACTTGGGTCTCGTGATTGCCACGTTGAGTAGCCGGTAGTTGTTCAAAATGCCAAGGCTGTTCCCACATATCTCCTTGCAAGCTCAAACATCGAGCAAGTCTCTTCCAGAATCTGGCAAAAAGACTATATCTTTATAGTCTCTATATCAGGTCTGCCTAGATGTGAAGTGTCTGTCTCAATCGACATAGAAACATCCAGGAAAAAAGAAGGCATGGCATACTACCCAGGTGTCGAACTCCTGAGCCTTTGTTTTTCATGATGAAGTGATTGGGGTCTATGCCTCTTCTGACTGTGTGTTTGCCTGACAGAGCCACTCTGTGGTAATGCCAGATTGATTGTGACAGATCCCATTGCCAACAGTCTGATTGCACTGAGATCTTTATAAAAACACTGTACACGCTAGGGTATCCCCCAACACAAACTTTCACATCAACTCATCACTCCTCAAGTGCCAGGGAGTCCCCAGCTGTTTTCGCCACTGAAGTGACCACATCCTCATCCTCCAAGGTGCTTCGGACAAAGCTCAGGATTACATACTCCCGCTCTGAGCCCTGCAGCGCGGAGGTCGCCATCAAACTTAGAACAGTACGCATCTAATACAAAAAGAAGTTTTCTTGACTATCAAAAATAGGTTTCTTGACAATAGCAGCATTTCATACTTACAACTATCAAAAATCAAAATAGTTTTCTTGACTCTCAACATCCACACAAGGTGTGCAGAAAGTGGCATGAAGGCTTCGTTTGCCAACCACCCAACAAACAAATCACAGAAGCCCAAAAGTACGCGGTGCTCAACTCAGCCTGCAGAGCATGCACAGTGTCTACCAAAATGGATGCAGACTTGGAGCCAATGTGCCTCTCTAACCTGCATGCAGGAGCAGGTGGGGCTTGTAGCATCAGGTGTCAAACTCCGAAGTACTGCAGAAGAAAAGTTGTGAAAACATTGCACAAACTAGGTAAGGCAATCACCAAAGCCGGTTGCGAGCAATGTTGGAAGCATTGGCCAGAAGGTTAGACTAGTGGGCCTCGAATCCGGAGTGTTTTCAATTTCTTCCAAGGCTTTTGAACTGTCAGAAGCATCTGAATCTGTGATCAGGCGGCAGTGTGACTTTGCAAAAGGTAGCAGGTTGGGGGCTGGATTTTTCTACCAGACAAAACTTCCCTGTGAAAAGCATTGGTTCAAAGGGATGAAGCTTTGACGCGTGTCTCACAGGCTTTACCTCGCTAAGAAGGCTGTTTCATGGTATATATAATCATATACACTTTCCTATCTATTGATACCCATGTCCAATGCATCTACCCATCTTTGTCTTGATCTATCCGCATAAATATGTTCATGTGTTTGATTGTCCATTGATCGATCGTCCTACCTATCCACTTTTCTTCATATCAATCTATCCATCCATTCGCCAATTCATCGATATAAATATACTAATCCAGACTGAGAGGTTGTTTCTGTCCCTTTCAAGTTGTTTGCTTATCTGCCTTGTCATCTTATCTTTATACATATCTCTCTCTCTCTCTCTATTTCAATCGTCCATCAGTCAATCTGCTCAGGTTTTCTCCATCTTTCTGAGAAATTCTACTGCTGCTACTTGGTCCATTCATCTTCTTTTTATGCAAGCGCCTAAGAAACCTTGCCTGCCCAGCTTGGAGTTTCAAAGGCAACTCGTAATCATTTCATCTCTCCCATTCCGCTGTCACGCTTGTCCAAGTCCACCTGTTCTCCTCCCTCCCTTTACAAACACAGGGCATGCGGAGCCAGCTGCGAAGCAGTATACAGAGCCTGGTTGCAGCCCTGCCTTTGGCGGATCTCGTATTGCTGCGCCTTGTAAGGCGTGATCACAGCAATATCTCGTGGAGAGCAATTCTGTCGAAGCAGGGCTGCACATGCGACCACGACGGATTTAGCCTCTCCCACGTTCTTCACCGAAACCTCACAAGCTGAGGAGATACAGTAGACAACATGAGGGTATTTACGCCAACTTCATTTTGCTTTGGGTGCGTGTTCTGAAGTTGGCCCAAGTGCATCGGTCTGTTTCCCAACCCGCCTTGCTCTTCACCAAGGCCCCATCAGAGGTTTTGCTCGGACCCATGGACTGTGGCGTACTGCAATGAATGAAGCGCCTATGCTCCTGCTGTGCGAGGAAAGCAATTTCAAGTCTCCCTTCTGGGGAAGCCAACGAAATTGTTTGAGCGATGAACACTTCGTACTCAGCAACCCGAATCCCCAAAAATATGGATCATTCAGGGTGATTTTGTGGGAAAGTTATCTGCATCCCATGATGCGCAAAATCCCAGCTCCTTCTTGTCTGGCCAAATGCAATTCAGCTGTGGCCGGTGAGGGATCGACACCTGATCCTCCAACCTCGACTCGTACCATTGCGAGCTTGGGAAGCTCCGGAGGCTGGGATGCATTCGGTACCTCGGAAGCTCCACTACTTGGAACAAGAAATTCCAGGTCCTTCCTGAGACTCTGGAAACGTCATGCTGTCTGAAAGGACACCTGTCTGGCAAAAAACTATCTTCCATCCTCAAGTTGCGGCAGCTACCTGCAGCCAAGTTGCTGCATGTTCAGCATGGTGCTGGCAGACAGGCGCCGAGGATTTTGGTGCATCCGTTCCAGAAAGGTGGTCGCCAGAGCACTGGCATAAGGAGCACATAGGTTCATCTCTGGCACAACTGGGCCTGCACAGAGGTGTCTGGGGAGGTGGCAGGAACCATGAAGGAAGGCCCATTGATGCGGGACCACCTGACCCAGGCCTAGTTGTTTGTGGTCGCCCACGACGATGGCACGATGTCTGGCCAGTGTCGTTGGCAGCACGATGTCGGGCTCACTGGCCTGCGCTGCCTCGTCGATAACGATGCTGTCAAAGCTGATTCGGCGGGGCGCAGAGTTGGATTCGCATTTCATGAGAGCACTATGGAGGTAAGCCTCAGCTGCTTGAAGACCTTCACAATGATCAGTCATTCTTGACCAAGTATCAACCCATATCAGTGATTGCGATCCTTTGTGAACCACTATTGTCTGCGCATGAACATTGATATTGTTGCCTTCAGCATTGTCCATGCTGAAGCACTATTAGCCATCGAATCACCTCTAAGCATGATTGATCATTATCCACCAGAATAACCATCATGAAACATGGTTAAAGGTTAGGCAATCATCACAATTCATCACTAGCCATCACTAGTGGTCGGCGATTGTGATTAACCACCACTTGTGGCCCAGCTGTGCTTCGACATAAAAGATCTTAAGATCGAAATTGAGTGCCTGTAAAGCTCCCTGATCTGTCAAGAAGGAAGGTCAGGTTAAGAAGGAATCCGAAGCTCAGTGGATGAGCAAAATATCTGTTTAGGAACGCTCGTGCACGTCGTGATGACGATTTGGCTATCGCGAAGGACTTGTGCTTCTCCGGCTTCGTAGGCTTTGTTGAATCCTTCCTGACTCAGCGGAGAAAGTTTCACCTGAGCCATGTTTCTAGTCTCTGAAAGCGTTTTTTGCTGCAGCTCATGGTCTGTGGGTGGCAGCCTTCAAAAACCACAAAATTCTTCACCCAGCTGAACTTAGAAAGTCCGTGTGGATCTTGTGAAGAAAGCAACCTGATCAGAAATCAAACAGCCAGCCATGTCGACACCTGATCCGTGAGCCCACCTTGGACGATGCACTCACTTTCCAATGCAAGGCATGTTGTTCAAGGTGCGGCTGAATCTCAAAGCTTCGCTCAGGTTTCGTTGCCCTCAGATCGACATGGGTTTCTTTTGCAGGGCACTGAAACTGGACTAGAAAAGTATTACTGAGCTCTTACCAGGTCCATGAAACATACTTCCAGAAAAAGAAAATTTTCTAAGCAAGTCCAATTTGTCCCATTCGTGTACATGCTTCCATAAGATCGTTCAACGAATCGCCCGTAGACTCGCGTCACATTGTGAGGGGGTATGCCATTGCTTATCAGCTTCTCCAAGATATGGTCCGCAGCGTGGTTCGAGGGCGCACAGACCAAAATTCGACCTTCCCCTCGGCAAAAGACTGGTTTCGTCTAACAGGAACAAAAAGCTGCTTGCTTGATGTCATGATCCATTTTTGTAAGTGACTATGTTTGAGACAACCTAGACTGGTTCGTACCAAAAATCGGGTTGAGTCCTCCAAAGGATTCCGTCTGCTTTGCCTTGTGGGTATACCAAACTTGGGAAACTGACACGAACCAAAGAAATGTCTCATCTTTCTTGACCAAACCTGCCTCTCGTCCGCATTGATGTTTCGGACAGGAGAGTGGCTATCTGCTGCACCAGAAAGGATGTCTTGCCCGTCCCTGGAGGACCTTGAACCATAGAAAAGGGCCTCTGCAGGCCCCGTGCTATGGCCCTCTGCTGCATCTCATTCATCCGCACACTGCAGGACTGCATGGCAGACTCAACCTGGCCAGGGCTCTAGGACCACGAGGCACCTACAACAAGCGTTCTCCCAGATCATAATGACAGACCTGTTATTTGACTGTGTAATTTGGCGAACCCATTTCAGGTGGAATCCTAGGTGTAGTCTTTGGGTGACAGCATCCTGTGAGATTTGACGCTGCCCAGCGTGCGCTCACCTCTTCCCTTGTCATCAATGGCCTCATCTCCATCTCTTTTCGAATTTCCTTTGGGCTTCTAGGCACGGTCAACGACATGCCCTGCAGCAGGGAAAGCTTGGGCATGTCCTGTAGTAGCTGAATGGCCTTCTTCTCGTTGGGAGGTATCAAAATGAATCGTAGACGCCAGGTAGAAGCATCTTGTAAGAACACTTGCTGGGCGTCCCATGTCAGCTCGGCAACTTTTGACAACCTCACCTCCACGATGAAGCTCTTTTGGCCATCTTGAGCAGGCATGTACTTATTTCCTCTGATGTTGGACAAGATTCCATTTAAACTTGCGAATCGATCTCCACTTTCTGAGCTTAGAATCGCCAGGTCCCCAGGCTCAAGCCATTGCTGCTCCAAAAGTTTCAAATCCACTTGGCACTTGAAATGCCAAGCTCCACCTGTCAGAAACCACTGCAAGTTTCTAACCACCCCTACTGGAGTGTACGATGCATCATTGGCGACGGCCCCAGCATGCACCTCAAGGGACGACTGGAAGGCAAAAATACTTTTCTGCAATCCCTCTGGACGTTGCTTCACGTTTATCCACATATGTCACATAAGGGTTTAAGGGTTGGAAACTGTAGAAACCCAAGTATTGCCATAATGGATTTTCAGTTCTCACGAGCCTGTCAACCGTAAAGTGCCATTTACCATCCTTTCCCCTACACTCGGAAAGTGTACATACCATGTATTGTATACCTGCAGCGACTGTACAGCCAGCTGGGGCTTCTGCTGTCCACCCACCGCACCTGGCATGATACTATTCGGGACCAGACCTGCGGCTGCGTGGTGGACCACATGACCAACTAGAAGCTTCTCCGCCACACATGACATCCTCTAGATTCGAGAAGGGAATCGCTGCTGAAAACCCATGTGCAAGCGAGATGCATTGCTGATATTGGTGAAGCAACAGATCAAGCGAGTTCCAGAATGCGATGATAAAAAGTCATGCTCAAAACAGTCGTCAGCCAGCTCCAAATGAAACGGATAGGAAAGAAACGTTGTCAGTTCTCCCAACTTGGTCACTGGACCCCACCTGAGCGTAAGTCTCCAACTTTCGGTCTAGCATTGGCCAATCGGTAAGATCGGGCCAAGAGGAAAAGATCTGTGGAAACATCTTGAGGCCGGTGGGGAAATCAAAGTCCTGTCGAGGACCAAAGCAAAAACGGAGAGCAAAAAACGGATGTGTTTGGAGTGATGGCCCACCTCAAACCGTTCAGCTGGGATCGCGAAAGCACAGTCCAAAAGATACCAAGTTCAAGTAAGTATGTAATTGAGATGTGTCGATTGAGTGAAATGCAAACATCGAACAATGTAAAATAGATCGTCATAAATGTATGAATGCTGTGTATAAATGTATCTATGTATGTATTTCCATGTGTTTATATGCGTTATTTATGTCTCTCCACGGACCTCTCGTACCTCCATTGTCTGTCTGTCTGTGTCTCTGTCTGTGTCTCTGTCTGTGTGTGTGTGTGTGTCTGCGTCTGTCTCTGTATCTTTGTCTGTCTCTCTCTCTCTCTCTCTCTTCTTTTCTATATTTCTCTCCATGTCCCTCTTTGGATCTGCCTGTGTGACTATGTCTCTTTACTGGTCTCTGCATGTGCCTACGTGTCTCTACGTATCTCTACGTATCTGGATGAATCTTTCTATTTCTAGATCTCCCGATGTATCTCTGCCATCTCTGCGTCTCTCTATGTATATCTCTATTGTGTCTCTTGTCTCTCCGCATCTAAAAATACACACGCTGCAAGTTCAATCTCTGGCATACAACAGCAAAAGCCACGTACCAAGAAACCATTGCTGGCAGTGTCCTCACTTTCACTGTGAAACCTGATTTCCCAAACCGCAATAGAGTCGGAGTTGGCGTGGTGCTGGATCGGTTGTGCGTAGTTGCGAGCAATCACGCAGGTCATGCGGTGTGCCGACCAGGAATGAATCCGCAACGTCTCCACACGATCCCTGCCAAGATCGACGTCGGAAATGCCGCGAGGTAATCTTTTCCACAGAAAAAAAAAGTTTTTCACAAAGTACTTCTTTCCAATCTTTCAACGGTTTTCCCAAACTACTGTGGTTTTCAAAATGCTGAAATTCCCCCAGTGCAGAAACCTGGAACCATCGAAGTGTCGATTGATTAAGATAGAAAGCTTTCCCAACGAAAAAACCGTCTCGACAATCCACGGTCCATAATGATTCTAAATACGAGACTGAACTTGACTCTTGCCAGCCTGCACTTCTGCATTGTCAGTTGCACTGACTGGGTGGCAGGATCGTACTCTGGGACACAGGTCGAACCGCATAATGCACTTACGGGCAATTTCTTCTCCTGAGGCAATCAAGCGGTGTCCATCAATGGTTTGAGGTCACTTCGGTACTTGACAGGTCACTAGCACTAACGACACATTGGGGTCACTTACATAGATCAAGAGATGTTGTCAACGCACACCTACTCTTCAGGGAAGCAAACCTGTCGGGACATGTTGAAAGGGCGTTAGGTACCTCTTCCAGGCCTTTTAGAGTTGTATGCTGACCTGACTTCAGAAGCAATTCTGCGAGAGGCGGTTGGAACATGACACGAAGATAAGACTTCGACGAAAGAACCTTTTGTTTGATTTGTGTGGGATGTATGTTCGCCTGTCTGCGAGGAATTGCCCCGCTAGGTGTTGCCAGGTCGCATGACAGCCTTACTTCCGGGCAGTTTAGGAATTCTAACGGTATGTTTGCCTTACTTGAGGGAAGCTCCACTTTGGGGTCTTTAGGGGTTGCAGGTTGACCTTACTTGCGGGCGGTTCTCGAGGGCTGTCATTACTTGGGAGAAGCACTTACGCAGGGTGTTTGCAATTGCATGTCCACCTCATTCATCTGCTCCCATGCACTCACTCTTGATCGCGGAATGGCTAGAGCAGCGACTCTTGACTGAAAGGTAGTGGCCCCCAACCATCAATCTTGGAAAGTTCCTCTGGGTTCTTATAGGAGACTGATCATTCTTTGGTTGTGCTGATTCTAGACTCTACCATCCAATAGATCTCATTTTGCTGATGTTTTTGCTGATTCTACAATACCATATAAGCGGGATACAATGCTATCAGAGCACGGTTCACTTGCATTTAAATATTCCAGTGATGTGCTCCAACCGGGATCCAGTCAGACTTTCCGCATCTGCGCGATGGTACCTGAGGAGGAGGGAAAGCCAGGAAGCAAGAGGAGTAGAGGAAGGGTGCAAGTGATAGAGGATCAAGGTGGGAGGAAGAGAATGACGAAAAGGTTGAAAAGTGGCAAAAGACAGCCGGTGCCAAGTGGTAGGAAGGATGGCGCTGTGGGCAAATGGGGTAGAGAAGGAAAGAATGCGAAGAGAAAGCCAAGAGAAAGAGGGGAGCAAATAAAGAAGTGGATTGAGGAGAAGTGACTGTTTGGTGCTGAAAAGGATGGGGAGGAGGGAAGAAGGTCATACATTAAGATAGGGAGAAAAGTTTCATGACTGACAAAACCTGACGAAGGAAAGTAACGACAGGGTGGTGTAAAAGGATATCCTAAGAAGTGGACAAGCAATGCAGCAGCTTGGAGGAGAGCCAGTATGGAGTGGACATAATCTTCTCGGCAAGAAAACGAGGCCAAAACAAAAGAAGAAATGGGAAGCGGAAAAGCAAAGTGACGTGTGAGAGCGGAACAAGGAGGTGGCACAGAGGAAAAAGGCAAGGAACAAGAGGGGGGACCTCGCAGACCTAAATCTGAGAAATGACTGTCCTGAAGCTTCCTTGTTCGAGGTGACTCGGGGAAAGAGGGAACCTGAAAGCGACTTCTTGGATTACGAGCAGCAAGATGAAAGAAGGGAAATAGAAACGGACACACAAATACGCGAACTCTTCAGTGATCATACATGCCGCGACCACCTCATTCGAATACAGCTGTCCCCAAATCATCAAAGAACCTTCCCACGAATTGGGATTAGCCTTCTAATGGACAACCAACCACGGACACAAAATTGGCTCACACAACCCCTCCACTGTCTAACAGAGAGGGAAAGAGAGATCATGCGCACGCTCTTCACTTTTTTACAGTCACCAGCAACTACAGATCAAAAACACGCTTGTACTCCACACCCCCTGATAACTCCCTTTGTTAGCCAAACAACTCTAGCCTTTGCTGACAGCGATGGACAAGCGACCCCAACTGCATTGAAGCCATGCAGCCTAGACACCAAAATGTGGCTTGTGCTGGAAGGAAACAAAATGTTGATATACTTTGGACCGACTGCTCCGACTGCAGCATCCAAAACTTTTTGCCCGCTGCCCGATAAATCTCGCATCCTCAGTATCAAATGTGTTCCGCTTCACAAGCAGTGGGTGGATATCAAAATCTAATCTTAAAGAATGCAATGACTTGAGCATCAACCCCCACCGTTCAAAATTACACCCATGAGGAGTTGCCGGTCTTCTGGATCTAGTTCTAAGACCAGCTGAATTTCCTAGAAACAAAAAGCTGATGAATGTTGATCAGGAAATCTGTATGAAAAACCTTCGTTGCATGCCTTGAATTAAACCATCTAAATTTCATCTGATACTGGGTAGTTCATTTGCTTTCAGCATTTCAGCTAAGATTCCTGGAGATGGTCCGAAAGATGTGCAGTCCAAAGTTTGCGGCAGCCATTCTGCAGTTGGTCCGAGCGACAGCTTCATCCAAGTCCTTCCGGGACAATCGCAGGTGAGGATAGGATTCTGCCCATCCAAGTTGACATTTCAAGGCTCTCATGCCCAAGATGTCAATGTAGCGCTGCAAAGGCGAGGTAACCTGGTGGTGTGTGGCTCAAAGCCATGAGTTGTGATACAACTTGAGTGATTCCTTAAACATCGATATTCTCAAGCTATCCTGCAACACTGGCATTCTGACTAAAGTGAGCACCACCACGGCGCATATGCACTTTCATTCACGGCCAGTGGCAGCTTTGACATCACTGCGTCCAAAAGTAATTTTTGAACTAGGTTCAAACTCCAGATGCAAAGGCCAAGCCCTCGCAAGAAGAGTCTTTATCATGTCCAGCCTATCCTGTTGATCTCCCAACTTTGCTTCCATTTTTAAGCTCGTTTTTGGAATCAATGACTAAGTATCCAACATGAAATCGCGGCTCCGGATGCCACCACTCAGAACGATCTTGGAAAACTGGGCGACTGGAGGTTTCGGCGACCTCATAGTAGGTGGCCGGAAGGGCCTCACGCAATCGCCGGAGAAACGAAGAGCGAAACGCATGTTTCTGAATGTTGGACAGCTCCGGGTGCTGCAAGATGTCTCGTAGGCTCTTGAGTACATCCTCGAAGGAAACAGCGGCTGATTAGCTCTTGCTGAAATCAGGCAAGTCTGGTGGTGCAGTAAATGGAAAAAGTGGCTCTGATTCAATACCTGATACCCCTGGACCAAGGTAGTCTTTCTTGAGATGTTCACAAACCCATCTTTGGGAGGATTGGTTGTGACTTCGGACCCATCCCCATGTCTTGTGGCAAAGTTACAAAGTGTGCCAAGTGTCGGAGGCTTCGATTTTTTTGTTTCGGTCACTGTGATGGACACGAAGCAAGCGCTCAATCACTTTCCCTGTGGTGGAGTCTGCTCGGCCTGAACCGTGCCTCACCATGAGCGGTTGATCTTCAGGGTCCTTCAAAAGTTGGTTCCAGGCACTGGCAGTCAAAGTCGCAGCAGCATATTGATCCACCATACACATGCAGCTCTGCAAGACCTGCTCCGATGCCAGAAGTGGACCCGGAAGTTCTCCCTTCTCCTTAGCTATTCCAGTCTGTCAAAAAATTATGCGGGAAACCTGCAAGGCCTGTGAAAGGGACAACATGCTTTTCGAATAAAGTTTTGATGACGGAGATAATCTCAGCAAAGCATCGACCAGCAAGTGTTCCAAGACGGATCCTCGTCTTTTTGTACGGACAGCTCTTTGAAACCGCTCGACATGGGAATGCAGGCGTCGGAGCATTTGTCCAACATCATCACCCTTCTCAGAGAGCATCATAGTTCCAGCCTGTCACGGGCTGTGATCAGTACCACAGTTTCCTCTGTACTTGGATGATGTTCAGATGTTTCAAATCGACAGGGGTTAACATATGCGTTCTTCATGCAACATTCCAGGTCTTAGAGCGGCCTAGGGGCGCCCAAGTTAACAATTCATGTGGGTTCTTCGTGTTGAGATCTCACTTTAGCAATCATGACAAATCTTGGTGCAAAACCCATGTTTGCGCACCCACCACTATGATTTCTATTTCTCCGAAGCCTTAAATATCTGAGGTGCTACACTCACCACTTTCTGCCTCAATGGGCTCACAAACACGCACTTGTTTGTCTGTAAATTGCCATCAGATACTTCACTGGAAAGGGATAGGCGACACAATATATGTCTTTTCCTGAGGAATACGATATCTTCAGGGATGAGCAAACCCGTGCATGTTCGATCCACTTTAGCAGTGTACTACAGACTACTGGTTGGTTGGTTGCCATAGTAGGCCATATGCTACCTAGCTTGTTCACAGTTTGTAAGCATTTGTTCCAAGTTCTTCTTATTGAATATAGAAGCATAGGACCTCCCGCCCTGAAGTGATCATTTGATTGTTGATGTGTGCATAATTTCGAGTAAAAATCACCATGTAGCTGCCTGGCCGGCCTCATGGAGACTCAGAACGTGGTTACAGCGCACTGTCGTGTGCGACACAGAGACGTCCAGCTCGCCTTGCACCTGGACAGTACAACTTGCACCAGAAAACCTGTGATGCTGGATCCATATTGACAACACACAGCTGGTCTCAACATCAAATGTTGGTGCTTTAGCATCAAAAATGGGAGGGTCGTTACGATAGACCTTCCATGTCAACATGATGGGTTGACGAACTTGCAACCGTCGCTTGGCCTGGATCGTGAAGGTCATGGCTGGCTTTTCCGCGTCCACCTTGAACGTCATCTCCTCCTTGCCGCGATTCGATGTGAGTTTGACGGGGCACTTCTTGTACCAAAAATCTGATGCGTTCTAAACCTGCAGCTTCTAGACCATGTTTCTTCTGAGGACATAGCTAGTTGAGTGATCTCATTCTGCATTGAGATATGCTCATAGGTCTTAGGTGTTTCAAAATGCTGCCTTTAGAAACACTCCGTAGCACAACTCATCAGTTTCCAATGACATCCTGGCCTCAATATTGGGCGGAAACAATGGCAAGCTCGCATCCAAAGGTTTGTCAAGGTGATCCAGAAACCAGACTCCCACAGACCGGCGGCGTAGCAAATGTTCAATCTGCTCCATTCCGACTGCATCCAAATATGCCTATGGGTAGCAGTCTCCAAAATGGAAAGCTGGGGCAAACTCTCCGCACTTCAAAATAAGCTAAATGAAACAAACGCACTGTTGAAAAAGAAATCCTGCACCAGTTGATGGGGTGTTTTGCCAAAGAGTTTCTTCCATGACCATTGCATAATGACGTCCCTCCTGGTTGCATGATTTCTTCCATCAACAGTAGAACAAACGCGGAAAATTAGTCAAAGTCAGCATGCGTTCACGTCCAGCACATGCACGTGGATGCTAGTTTCGCCGCACGACATCACCATGCCGATGGGAAGACCCGGATGTTGAATGCCAACGATTGGACCACTGTCTTCGGTAGTGTTCCTCCTATCGCTGCGGTGAGTTCAACTTGAACAAAGCCGTGGAGATAGCAGACTGACCAAGCCTATTTTCGGCTGGTGTGAAATGTATAGAACGTGTGTAATTCATGTGCGTATCTATGTAGGTAGGTCAAATGTATGCCTCCATGAATGCATGTACGCAAGCGCGAAATAAAACCTCATAAGATATGTAATGCAACTGTGCTCATAATTCATACTCCTTCCAAACTCAACGTGCAGTAGTGCCTGATAGATGGTCTTTCAACAAAATGGATTTATAAAGGTTCAATCTCTCCTCCAAAATCAAGATGATTTTACAAGCAGTTTCTCCAGGTACAGGCTCTTTCAGAGAACATTGTTAGTGGAACGCCACCTTCTGATGTATACGTGGAATCCTCAAAGAAATCAAGCAAATATAGATGCACAAAGGCCAGCCTGGATATTTTGTTAGTGTTCTGCTTCAGTCCACTTTTTGCTGCAGGAGGATGGTCATTTTGCCATATTGGTTTACAGCAAACAGGTTTCCGGTGTTTCAATGATGAGGGCTGAAGAGGGTCTACGTTTTAGCATTAGAGTTTGTGCCTTTTTCGGGGCGTGAACATCACTAGTTTTCCGATTACTCTCAGTATGGTATATGCTATTATGAACGGAATGTGATATGTACGGAAACATGTCAATTGTCAAATCGTGCGTAATCTAATCTGGGATCCAGCATGAAATGTAAGCACCATTATGTTAAAGTTGGTACCATATCAACTGCAATGGTTTTGGTAATGTAATTTGTCTGTGATATGAAATGCGTGTCATATGTCTTGTAATCTATGATAGATATACACAATATATCATCCAAGATGCAGCCATAGCATGCAATCTTGAACGAAGTGTAGTGTAATGTTGTACGAGAATGTATCGCAATGTCATGTAGTATATTATGCAGTATGTAACATATAGTTTGTGTAATGCAACATGCAACATGATACAGGTGATGCAATGTGCTAAGACTAATTTAATGAAATGCGCTACATTATCTAAAAGTATGTAATGTCAGTCCGGTGTACTGCGGTATAGAATGCCCTATGTCATGTAGTATGTAATTCAACGTGTCATGTGCAATGTACTGTAAGTGTAAGGTATTTCCGCTGTTTGGCGCCCGAGCCTTTGAACCAAAGACAACACGCAAATGACTCTCTGTTTCTCTGCAGGTCTGGCTGCTAATTCCTGGCACTATAACTCAACCTCCTGGTGCTGGTGGCGGTGGTGTGGGGGATACCATTGTTTGTGGACAGCCCCACAATGCCCCACATATGATACGGAGGGGATCACACAAGCCATGGACCTTTGTCCCCGTCTCCTCTGAGGCTGTTGGAAATATGACACTGCAAGCTCCTTCCTGGGATCCCCCTGCGGCCAGTCGCAAAAATTCAAGGAGATCCTCAGAAAGAAATGAGGAAGACATGTCAGGGGGCCAGCTGCGCAGCTAGGTCGCAGGTTTAAAGAAAACTGCTACTTTCCATTATTTTCAACAAACCTAGCTTCAGCAGCCTGTTTTGAAAAGCACAGTGACTAATGCTATGCGAGCAAGAGTCTGAACTGCCTCCAGAATGGACATGTCTGAATTGCGTTCGCTCATCTTCAAACTCCTCAAATATTGTCCTCTGGGACATCGGTCGCCACTCCATCCATCATCAGGCACCTTTACCTTGACAGGCATTTGGGCAGAAACCAGCATTTGAAATAATTGCAGAGAGATCTCAAGGGATGAGCTCAAAGAATGAGAGAATGAAAACTCTCACTCCTGCATTCTGACGATTTGCTCCCTGGTGCTCTGCTTGTCGTTCAATCTAGACACATGCAGCAACCCTAACAGCAACCACTATCTATCCAGCCCACATGGACAATGCGCATTATTCCAGTTCAAGAATGTGGTGCTGCAAACTGCCGGCTCCGAAAGCATGCATCTGAGCTGCAACATGCAAGTCATGTCTGCTGGGCAGTTCGTCGGCCGCACTCCATGGTACTTGGATGGATGGAATTTTGCCGTTGATTGGCTTGAAGGCTACCTGAAGCAGGCTTTGTTGCAGGCAGGCATATTCTTCCGTGACTTCAGCGCATTTGCCACATGAAAAGGTTGAGCCCTGCAAAGTCTTCAGAGCCAAGGGACGCATTTTGCATTCTTGATCACTGCAGGCGACAAGCACACAAAGAGCTTCTGCCTAGGAACCCCAAACTCCATCGCATGGACAATCCTTCCAAATATTTCCGTCCTGGCACGGTCTTCATCAATATTACGCGGAGATACATGAGATGCCAAACAGGCAAAGGTCAATCGCACAAACATGCATAATGCAGTGTTTGAGGCAGCGGTCCTGCTTTTGAAGCTGGACGCAAGATAGAGAGACAACTAGCTAGAGAAACCTGGTGTGGTTTGTTTATGGTTGAATGAGTATGTCTGGATGATCCCATAGATGACTCGATGTACCTCTTGATTAAAGGTTTCAAGCTTTATGCTTGTGTCCGCCTAGGATCACTACCCAAACTGCAGCAGCCCATTTTTTGCAAAGACTCTCAAGAGAACTTTGACATGTGCAACGTGTGTCTAACCACTGTCTAGGGTCTCCTGCTGGACATAATTTCACCTGTCCTTCAAGCAACTAACTACAGAAAACCCAGACTTCGCAATCAAAAGAAGCAGTCCTTTCCAAATCCAATATGCTTCCGTCTGATTGGTGTCCATGTGCCTTGGCTGAGTTTTTGCGAGAAAGTCATTCCACAATCCAGTAGAATCAGCAGTGGAGGCAGAGCAAGCGTGGTCCTGAAGGTTCTGCTGCACTAAACACGGCTGAGCTTGGTACTTCCAAGATGCGAACATAGCACCGGTCGAAATCCCATGTGGGGCCCCTGTTTTTGCCAAAGTAGATCTTCACTTTGCAGCCTATGAGGACCGCAGGACCACGATTTACCACAACCTCTCCAGAACCTGCCAATCAGCATTGGGGTGGGTGTGCAAGAGTCCCCATGTGGCCAAATGACCATAAGTCAAAAATTCTAACAGTTGTAGACCCGATGTTGAATGATAATGTCGCACGATAATGTCGCACCAAAAACTATTTGTCGAATGCATCACTGCGTGCACTTGAAGATCATTGAATGCTCTTATCCTTTGCTGTCAACAGAGGAATTGGGATCAAGTTCAACAAAGAATTCCTGTAAGGCTAAGCCACGTTTCGATGCATCATTGCCACCAATAGCTCGAAAGGTTCCATAGATCAGAAGCCCTTGGAGCTCGCGCAATGATTTCAATGTGGTGGACCTTGGGTTCTTTGCGAGGTCTGAAGAAGCTGGCTGTCAAAGGTGTGCTGGCTGCAGCTTTGGAACTTCTCCAACCCTTCAGACTACAGTACTGTAAACTGTCAAGAATCGGGTTTATATGGGTTTATATTGTTCATTGCAGACTTGAAGATGGCAGCTGTGTAAAACCTAAGGTCAGAGACTGTCCATGGTGCATGAAGGAGTTTGAATCAAGAGACTGTCTTGCCATTCGGTCCTCCCAGTCGCTGGGTGCAGCCGCGCAAGACGATTCCATATCATTGGATAGCTCGATGGAAGGTTCTGAGTCGGAGTCGCTATCATTATCTTCACGCAAGCTAGAGAATCCCTTGAAGGCTTCCAATAGCCTGTCCAACTCAGGTGCATGATCAAAGCGCCGGCCTCTCCAAGGTTGCAGCCCTCTTTCCCGACTCAAATGTCAGACCGCAATCAAATTGCCTGTCTCTTATTGCTAGTTTCTAGAAGTCTGCTTAAGGTAAATCTGAAGCTACTGCTGTTCAAACCTTTACCTTCCAACATCCGGCGACCCTGCACCTGACCAGCCGTGCTTCTCGAGTACACCTCGAAGAGCTTCCGTTTCGACCCTCGCAAGGGTCTCTTCAAGTTGCTGCTGCCACTGCTCCGCTTGTGCTTGTTGGACCTTGGCCTCTTCGGTGGCATGGAGGGCAAGGTCAAAGGCCTGGGTCTCCCTGTCGGGCTCCTGCCAAGGCAAGGCAGCTGCGGGCGAAGGCTCTGCAGGTTCAGTGGCAACTCCTGAAAGTGGATCAGCACTCTGCGAAACGCTCTGCATCTCAAGCTCTGGCGAGCAAGACTCAACGACCCGTGTGAGCCCTGGAGGGGCTTGCACAGCCTGCCATCTCGAAGGTGTCCGCTCAATTGCCTGATCAAGACTTTCTGTAGGCAGACCGGGCTCATGAAAAGCCAGTAATTTGCTCCGAATTCTGTCCGCACCAACCCACTCATCATAATCTGAGGCATACCCATTGTAGTGCACAAGAGCCTGGGCCTTGTTTTTCTCCTCGGACACCTTAAGGACAGTACACAAATACAGTTTGCCTGTGCTGGCTTCTCGTACTTGCACCTGCACACCTATCCTGAGCTGCGAAAGGTCAGGCACCCGGCCGCCCTCCCTTTCGCAGTGTCCAAACCAGCAATTTTTCCCAAAGCCACACTGCAAACCCGGAATATCCTGATGCAGAAAATGCTTGTGACCATGGAAATGGTCACCTGGACGATTGCATTTTCCGGCCAGCCACATGCAGCACACGAACTTGGATTCGCTCCATCCATCTACGGAATCTTCCTTACATTGTAGTGCTTCTTCATCAACCGGCGCATCTTTCACTGCAGCAGCTGTGACTCTGTCCCGGGGAACATCCAGCCCATACAAGTCGTTGCTTGTCTCATCTAGGTCAAAAGAACTTTGAGGTGCACTTGTGAGCCCTGGAGAGGCTTGCACAGCCTGCCATCTCGAAGGTGTCCGCTCAGTTGCCTGATCAAGACTTTCTGTAGGCAGACCGGGCTCATGAAAAGCCAGTAATTTGCTCCGAATTCTGTCCGCACCAACCCACTCATCATAATCTGAGGCATACCCATTGTAGTGCACAAGAGCCTGGGCCTTGTTTTTCTCCTCGGACACCTTAAGGACAGTACACAAATACAGTTTGCCTGTGCTGGCTTCTCGTACTTGCACCTGCACACCCATCCTGAGCTGCGAAAGGTCAGGCACCCGGCCGCCCTCCCTTTCGTAGTGTCCAAACCAGCAATTTTTCCCAAAGCCACACTGCAAACCTGGAATATCCTGATGCAAAAAATGCTTGTGACCATGGAAATGGTCACCTGGACGATTGCATTTTCCGGCCAGCCACATGCAGCACACGAACTTGGATTCGCTCCATCCATCTACGGAATCTTCCTTACATTGTAGTGCTTCTTCATCAACCGGCGCATCTTTCACTGCAGCAGCTGTGACTCTGTCCCGGGGAACATCCAGCCCATACAAGTCGTTGCTTGTCTCATCTAGGTCAAAAGAACTTTGAGGTGCACTTGTGAGCTCTGGAGAGGCTTGCACAGCCTGCCATCTCGAAGGTGTCCGCTCAGTTGCCTGATCAAGACTTTCTGTAGGCAGACCGGGCTCATGAAAAGCCAGTAATTTGCTCCGAATTCTGTCCGCACCAACCCACTCATCATAATCTGAGGCATACCCATTGTAGTGCACAAGAGCCTGAGCCTTGTTTTTCTCCTGGGACACCTTAAGGACAGTACACAAATACAGTTTGCCGGTGCAGGCTTCCCGTACTTGAATCTCCATGTTTGGTTTGAGTTGTGAGAAGTCAGGCACGAGGTGGCGCTTCCTGTCTTGGTAGTGTTTGTACCTGCAAGTTTGCCCCCAACCACACTGCAAGCCAGGGATGTCCTCATGCAAGAACAGTCTTTTACCAAGGAAATGGTCACGCTTGTAGTGACACTTTCCGGCCAACCACATGCAGCACACAAACTTCAATTCTTCCTTTTCTGGTACTTCTTCATCAACTAGTCCATCTGTCATTGCAGGCTTGACCCTGTCCCCATCGACATCAAGCCCATCAAGCCCATCTGAGGCTTTGCTTGTCTCGCTGGCGTCAAAAGAAGACTGAGGGGCGCTTTTGAGCACTGGAGAGGTTTGCACAGCCTGCCATTGCAAAGGCGCAAACTTGGTTGCCTGATCAAGACTTTCAACATTTGTGCTTGAAGTACGTTGTCCAATTTGATTCCCGGCCTCCACTTGTGCTACGCTTGAAATATGCACAGGAGTGTGCTGCGCAATCACACGGTCTGAACCTGCCTTGTTGAAGCCAATCTCTGTACTTGCGCATAAGCCCTGCAAAGGCATTTCAGGCAGAGAATCACACCACTCTTGCGCAGTGCGAAAAAGGGGTTTGCCCCTGTGCCAAGCTTCTGGATGTTTCCCTGGCGGGCCATGCAAATGCAATGCCAGGCCATCCAGCGTAGTATCCTTCCGTAAGAACTGCTCTGCGACCTCTGCGTCCTTTGGGCCGTACAAAAGGCATGGTGCACGAACTGTTCGATGTCGCCACCCTCCCTGGAGAAGGCTTAGAGCAAAACCACGTCGATGTCCTCGCACGATGTGGTGAAGCCCGCCCTCATCCACGACAACCTGCAGCGGCTCCACATCCTCTGGGCGTTGTCTGCCACTCAGCATGTCATGAAGCAGCTCGTAGACAGAAGCGCCCTGGACAGCGAACATGTGCAGCAAGAGCTCTATCTGCAATGCTTCACACAAGCAACTGCAATTGGAAAAGAAACACACAGACAAGGGAGAAGCAGGAAGCCAACTATGCCTTCTTGTGTCTAGAGTCTAGAACCGTTGATGGAAGAATTGGCTCAGCACAGGCAGTGTCCACCCGAACCACACAACCCCAAGCAAAAGAAACGGCTTCCTCGGTCCTTGTGTTTTCCAGATGTGAAGGTCATCTGCGAGTGAACCCCCCCCTGGATGGAGCGTAGGCGCCAAATAGGAATCAGCACCACCTGTCCACTGCGCACGCTTTGTGGGTCAGACCTGAGAAAGCCAGGTAAATCATCGAAAGAGTCTTTCACAAAGGCAGGACATGTGCCTGCAAACCACGCACGGAAGCTTGATTCAACTAGAGTTCAACTAATGACTATATAAATAAAAATAACTTGCACAATAGCCTGCCCATACAAGGTACCCTATGAAAATTCAGGCCTCGAATACACGCCTTGACATGTTGATTGCTTGTTGGCTTGGACTCTGCGGGGCAAATGAAATTTCTTGGAATGTGCCAAAAATTCTTCTTTGGGAATGTTTGGTGTTTCCTTTTTGGAAGCCATATGCTGAAAAACATGTTCTTGCGACGCCCACTTCGAGTTGCTGTGGGTTGAAACACAAATATATATATATATATATATACTATATATCAATGGATCTATATATAGAAACAGTGCCACCCATCACTTCGTTCCAGGGTGCGGCAACAGCTACAGTTGCTGCGGCATAGGACAACGAGTAAATCACATGGTGCATCGGCCAAAAATACTGCAACCCAATGAACCCCTGATATTGGGCAATATCCTTGTCTGCTGGTGTTGCCACACATTGAAAATAACACGGCACTACACAAATCATGGAGTCGACTTGGCAAATACTGCAACCATCCTCTTCGGCAGATTGACACAGAGCCCCTTACTTTTTGACAACCTTGGCCTTCTCCTCTTCCAAAAACAGAGAGCGACATTCTGTTGGCATACGGAAACTTGCTGTTGCAATTTGCAGTTAGATATATCTTTTCGCAGGCAATCTCCTTTAAAAACCCTTGGGGCCAGGCAGTTTCTATCTGATTGCCTCGTTGGAATACCTACACTCAGAAGCCACCTAGAAAGGACATCTGCAATTCATACAGTACGGAACCTTAAGAATGTCTTCCTCAGTGAGGAGAACCTCGACGCTTGCAAACTTGTTTGTGAATCGAGCATGCCCAAACGTGTTGTTTGTGTGTTGGAAACCTGGGAATTCAAGCATACCAAATTTAAGACTTTTGGCCATTACATACCTCGGAACCTCCTTTATGGTAGAAACTTGGGGGCTGCCATGACCTACTCTGAATCTCTACAATGGCTGCAGGCCCGAAGCCATCGCTGCTGGGAATAACTTTATGGAATGCTGTGAAGGGGCTTTCGGCACTGTAACAGTATCTGATAAAAATTGTGTTTTGGCTTCCTAAACTGCTCCGTTAGTGTGATGCCGCATTGTCGTCATCAATACATCCATTCAGTATGTCAACATGCTTGTAGCAAAACTTGAGTTGAACACTTCTGACAAGCAATCTCTTCGAACGCTGCCTCAGAAAAACAAAAAAACTCAGAACATGAAGTCCTCACTCGTCAACTGGGAACTATACTTGGATTCTGTGGCACCTCGACTCTAGACCCTACCTTCAATCCTGCAAACCCTTTGAAATGCGGTTGGGAAGCGTTACACTTATATACACCCCGAAATCTTACTTGGGAAGCCTGTACAACCAACCAAGAAAGCCACCAGCCAACCAGCCAACCAAACCAACACTCAGGACAACCCCCTACTGCAACTACTACTACTACTACTACTACTACTACTACTACTACTACTACTACTACTACTACTACTACTACTACTTTCACAAGCATCGTCGTCACAACAACCGTTCGTCAAGCGTAGCAAAAATGAAACCAGGAATTTAAGGCCCAAGCTGCTGGAAGCTCATGACGTCTCTCGCACAAGGAATCAGCTGGAACACCGAAGGTTCGACCACCTCCGCAGACTTCTGAGTCCCTCCAGGAGCAGCTACAGTTGCAGCAGCCAGATCTTCTGGCGGCTTCTGCGTTAGCTTTGCATGCGCCTTCAGGATCACACGAAGGTGCACTTTCTTGACCACAGATTTCAGATCCTCTTCCAGCTCTTGGCTCTCCTCACTTTGCAACGGAAATCAACTAACCAACGAATCAAGCCGACACAACCTGTGCACTGAAACTCAAACAATTTCGACATCCATCTTTGACCAACAAGCGACTGTTTCCATCAAGAACTGCAGATTGTACCCCAGCTCTTCGAACTGTGCACTATACACCTCCAGGTCTGCATGGGTATTCCGCAGCCATTCTCGGATGCTTACGCCCATCGCCATGAAGCCTGATGCCTTCAAATCGAAGGCGGAGGAAAGAGCAGTGCAGAATTGTGGGTGGTATCGTTCCCAACCTTTCAATTGACTTTCTGACTAAATCATTTTGGTTGCATGTTCGTATTTAATTTGGGAACCTCACAATTGAAGAACTTGTGGTTTTCCTTTGTAGGAAACCTTTTTGACATTCGTCAGTCTCTGTGCCCATCCAAGTCTGCAGTGGTGTCTGCATCTTGGGCAACTGGGCTGGAGCCAACCGTATCGGCATCAGTGGTTTTTGAAATCATTTACCTTTGCCAAAAAAAATTAGATTCCAAAATGTTGGATGTCAGAAGTGGAGTGCCAGAAGCAGATCCTGGCAAAAGCAGATCCAAAAACTCTAATTTTGAATGTCAGAAACGGATCCTGGCACAACTCACGGGGAAATTGGCTGGAACCATAAATGAAGTGTGTCTTTACTTTTCATCCGAATATTTTGAGCCAGTCTGGCTTACAAATTTGATGACCCCAAAGCACTGCAAGAAGGTCCCAATCTCCATAGTGCAGCTGGATACGCACAAGACTTTCATTTTGTTTCTTATTCACTGTCCAAATCCAAAGATGAATCACTCTGAATAACAACTTACAATCATAACAACGTATCATTGTAAATGAAAATCACACGTTAACAGCCAAATTTCCGTTGGGTAAAATTGAAAATCGGCCTACATCGATAGTGCAAAGCATGGTTGTCTTCGGTGATGTTTTCCTGAAACAAAGGGCACACGCATCACAAATGTGGGGAGAAAAACATACTCTTGTAAGCATTTGCACAGAGGAGTGCTCAAAAATTCATTGCATTTGACATTTACAAAGTCTTTGTAATATGGACCCAAAGAAAGGCCCCAAAAAAAAACAGAGAGTTCGGGGTTGCACAATGTGTTTTGAGGAAATTGAGGCGCAGGTGGGGTGTACATTAAAGTGACATGGGGTTGGGGTAGGCTCAAAATAGGCCAACGTTTTCATTGCAGAAAAAGGGCGCAGACAGTGCACAATCTGTCGGCAACATCCTCAAATAAGCATTTTGGGCCCACGGAAAAGGTGAAAAAAATGTTTTTGGAGAAAGGGTTGGTCAAATGGGGCGTTTCAACTTTCGATGGGTTTTTGTTTGTTTTTTTAACGTCTAAAAAGAGAGAGAATCAAGGATGCAAGCCTAATATGCGAATTTGATCTATGTTCGTCCTGCATTGGTCCAACTTTGGTTCCGTTGGGGGCTCAACATGAGTTCAACGCGAAGTTTGACAAATGATCACACGCCATCACGGTTGCGTAGACACATTTCCAGGGTGGTGTAGCAAAACCGATCTGCCACTGTTTGTGACCAAATTGTTGCGATTGGGAATGTTTTTGGGATTTTTTCCTTTGACATGTCCCAAAAAAACATGCACAACAAATGGCAAAAAAAACATGTTAAACATTTTTGGGCATTGAAGAACAAAAAATATCAAAATGTTCGGCGATTTTGCTCTCATGGAAAAAAAATTAAAAAACCGTTTCAAGTACTCAAACTGACATGTGGTAGATTTACACGGGCCCAGCATGAGCCAACACAATCGTGGACACAAAAAACATTTTACTGACCAAATATTTTGTAAGTACTTTGTCTCCGAACGTGCTACGATGAAACGAAAACACACTCTCGATCACCTCAACCGATACATACAAGATGGCCCACCTGGAAAAAAATTGAACGCATGCAAAACATGCAACAACGGAAGGAACCTTCCACCGCGGTGAATTTAAGGAAAATACCCACAACCTGGAAAAAACGATTCATCTCGACACACCATCACCCTATTCACCACAACCATACCCACAACCACCACCAGCACCACAACCAGCACCACCACCACCACTACGACCACCACTGCCCACAAGGACCCACCACGGCCCACAACGACCACAACCACCACAACGACAAACAACGACCCACAACGACCCACAACGACCCACAAGGACCACAACGACCCACCACGGCCCACAACACAATGACCCACAACGACCCACAACGGTCATTTTTTTTTGGCCAGGTAGTGCCTCTTGCACGCGGAATGCAGGTCACTAAGAGTCCCATAAGCTGCAAAAGGGATCAGAAGATCACCAATTGGATCCAGATGACCAAAAGAAGAACCAGACCAAGCAACCAAGGCAAACCAGAAACCAAACCAACCAACCAGCCCAAACAAGCACAACCAGAACAAAAACCAGCCAAACAATCACCGGTCATCTGGAGCTCAAGTGAAAAGAAACTATCTATCTGTGCAAAGGTGAAACGGGTGACAATCCGCACTCACGCGTCTCAGTAGTCAAAGAGCCAGGCATCAGCATCTCAAGCCATCTTTGTACGATTCCGCTCAACCTTCCATAGAATAGCCACCTTGAGTACCAGCCTGATTGCGGCCACCGAGCCTGCCAGTAAGAAATTTCACTTCTGCAACTTCGTACAGAAAGAAAAAACCAGTCAATCTGGTAGACGGCAAAGTGCGAAAGGGCGCCAAAGTCACCAAAAGGATTTCTTTTCACTACGTCAAATCTAAC
>VSDK01024486.1:10422-35277 GCA_009767595.1 Symbiodinium kawagutii
TCCTTTCTTTCTTTCTTTCTTTCTTTCTTTCTTTCTTTCTTTCTTTCTTTCTTTCTTTCTTTTCTTTCTTTCTTTCTTTCTTTCTTTTCTTTCTTTCTTTCTTTCTTTCTCTTTTTCTTTCTGTGTTTCAACCTTTCTTTATCTCCTCCATTCCTTTGTTTTTCGTGTTTTCTATCAATTTGTTTCCGGTTCTTTTCGTTTCATTCTTGTGATCTTTCCTTTGTCTCGTTCTTTCTTCCTTTCGTCCTTTCCGTTCTTAGTGCTTTTTCGTTTCTTTCTTTCTTTCTTTCTTTCTTTCTTTCTTTCTTTCTTTCTTTCTTTCTTTCTTTCTTTCTTTCTTTCTTTCTTTCTTTCTTTCTTTATTTCTTTCTATCTTTCTATCTTTCTTTATGTCTTTCTTTCTTTCTTTATGTTCTTTCTTTCTTGCTTCTTTCTCTTCCTTTCATTCTTTACGTCTTCCTTTCTTTCTTTTTCTTTCGGTTTTTCTTTTTCTTTTTTTCGTGCTTTCCTTCTTTCTCAAGAAGATCCCACGATGTTTAAGTGTCCACATTTGCCAGAACAACAGCCAAAGTTAATGCGCTCAGCTCTGGGCTTGGCTGATCAGATCCGCAGCAACAGTTGACAAACGGTGTAGACACACAAACCAGCTTTACATACAAACACTCAAACTGCTTTGGACATAATGCAGCAGGCAGCAAAAGACGCATTTTGGAAGCTTCCGCCCCCTTGCTCCTAGTAGATTGTCCTTTAGTTTGCAGCTGATTTTTTTTCGTCAGAAGACGGTGATGATTTTCCCGGGCTGCGAGTGCATGCGTCCAGAGTGTGGACAAGAATGCTCATGTTGTTTTGAGTTTTCTCTTGCGAGATGCTTTGACAGCTTTTTTTTTATGCGAGAAATCAGTTTGTTTCAGAATGATGTCATTTAGTTTGGCTCATGACTCCAACGTAAAAAACGTCCGCCAAGCAAAACTGCTGGAGAAAACAAGGCCAAGGAACAAAGACCGAAGCCAAAGACTCAAAGCAAAAACGCCATCAGAACAAAAGTGTCGGCGCCAGCAAAAGAAAAACAAGGATAACAAATGCAGGACAACAGAAAACACAAGGTAAAATCACAAAAGTAAAAAATTCGAGAAGAGCACAAGCACCAGTAAAGCAAAAAACGCCAGTACAGCAAAAACATCAGAGTAAACAAAAAGCACCAGAGCAAAAACAACAGCAAAGAAAAAGCCAAAGCAAAAGTGCAATAGACAAAATGCCAGAAAAAAACAATCACGCAAACCAAACGCTCACAAATACATTCTGTCTTTTGCCTTTTTCTTTTGGTTTCTCTAAAGCTCTCTTTCTATATGCGTTCATTTTCTAATTCCTTGCTTTTTTGGTTTTTGTGCGCTTCTTCTTTCTTTCTTGTTTTCTTTCTTTCTTTCTTTCTTTCTCTTTTTCTTTCTGTGTTTCAACCTTTCTTTATCTCCTCCATTCCTTTGTTTTTCGTGTTTTCTATCAATTTGTTTCCGGTTCTTTTCGTTTCATTCTTGTGATCTTTCCTTTGTCTCGTTCTTTCTTCCTTTCGTCCTTTCCGTTCTTAGTGCTTTTTCGTTTCTTTCTTTCTTTCTTTCTTTCTTTCTTTCTTTCTTTCCTTCTTTCTTTTTTTCTTTCTTTTCTTGTTTTTCTTTCTTTCTTTCTTTCTTTCTGTCTTTCTTTCTTTCTTTCATTCTGAATTCCCTGCTTCCTTCATTCCCTTCCGATTCCTTCCTTCGTTCTTTCATTTTTCTATCAATTTCTTTCCTTTTCTTTCGTCCTTCTTTCTTTCCTTCCTTCCTTTATCCTTTCTTTTTTCCCTTTTCTTTATTTCCTTCCTTTTGTCTTTCCAGCTTTCGTTCTCTCCTCCTTTCGTTCTTTCCTTTCTTTTGTTAATTTCTTGCTTTCGCCCACTTCTTGCTTTTGTTTGCTCTTTTTCGTTTGTTTATTTCTTTCTTTCTTTCTTGCTTGCTTCCTTTCTTTCCTCCTTCCTTCCTTCCTTCCTTCCTTTCTTTCTCTCTTTCTTTCTTTCTTTCTTTCTTCCTTTCTTTTTTTCTTTCTTTCTTGAGGCTTTCTTGGCTTTCTTTCTTGAGGCTTTCTTGGCTTTCTTGGCTTTCTTGGCTTTCTTGGCTTTCTTTCTTTCTGTCTTTCTTTCTTTCTTTCTTTCTTTTCTTTCTTTCTTTCTTTCTTTCTTCTTTCTTTCTTTCTTTCTTTCTTTCTTTCTTTCTTTCTTTCTTTCTTTCTTTCTTTCTTTCTTTCTTTCTTTCTTTCTTTCTTTCTGTCTTTAGTTCTTTCATTGTTTCTTACTTTCTTTCTTGGCTTGTTTTATGTTCTTCTTGCTTGGCTTTCTTTTTTTCTTTCTTTCTTTCTTTCTTTATTTATTTATTTCTTTCTATCTTTCTATCTTTCTTTATGTCTTTCTTTCCTTCTTTATGTTCTTTCTTTCTTGCTTCTTTCTCTTCCTTTCATTCTTTACGTCTTCCTTTCTTTCTTTTTCTTTCGGTTTTTCTTTTTCTTTTTTTCGTGCTTTCCTTCTTTCTCAAGAAGATCCCATGATGTTTAAGTGTCCACATTTGCCAGAACAACAGCAAAAGTTAATGCGCTCAGCTCTGGGCTTGGCTGATCAGATCCGCAGCAACAGTTGACAAACGGTGTAGACACACAAACCAGCTTTACATACAAACACTCAAACTGCTTTGGACATAATGTAGCAGTCAGCAAAAGACGCATTTTGGAAGCTTCCGCCCCTTTGCTCCTAGTAGATTGTCCTTTAGTTTACGGCTGATTTGTTTTTTCCTCATAAGACAGTGACGGCTTTCCGAGGCTGCAAGCGCATGCGTCCAGAGCGTGGACAAGAATGCTCACGATGTTTTGAATTTTCTCCTGCGAGATATTTTGACAAACGATCTTCCTGGGGTGCTTGGATGCGAGAAGAATGTTTGATTCAGAATGATGCCATATAGTTTTGTGCTCAACGGTCCCTGCCTGTAAGCGGTCCCAGCGGTCCTGCGGTTTTTTGGCAGGCGCTGGTGGCCGGCTATTTGATGTACCGCACAGGCATTAACATCCCTAAGCTGGAGAAGGACTGCTGCTGTGAAATGGGAATTTGTTGTCAGTGTGTCAGTGTGTAAGTTTGTTGTTCTCCAGGATCCGGACAATTTGATCTTGAAAATCATGCATTGTCAAAACCCACTCCTGAAGATGAACGGCAAGAACCTCACGTTCTTGCAGAGCTGCCAGGGCAGCCATTTGCATCCTGTAGGCAAGCTGCCAGGCTCCAGCCAAATTTTCGAGTCATCATCATGATGTGCTGCACACCCAATCATTGATAAGCTCAGCAATTTAAGACAATGACCATATTATTTATGATATTTGTCAATTATGATATATTGTCAATTGTGATTGTTTGTTGAAAGTCGAAAACAGGGTTGGCATTTGCATTCTCTCTCCATACTGCAGAGCTTTTTCTCGCCAGGTGAAGACGCGTTGACCACACATTTGGCTGCGCTGCAAGAACTTAAGTCTTTTCAGCGCTTGTCTCGAGCTGAGCAGCTTGGGTTCATGATTCTGGCGGTGTACCTCCGGAATGCTGAGTGGCCTGACTGGCATCCTGCTTTGACTGATCGAGCGAACGAGTGGTGGATGATTGTTTTAATAATGAATTGTTTGGCTTAGGGTTTCTTCTCTCTTTTGCTGCCAGGTTTGCCGGCTTCCTCGTGGGATTTGTTACCTCGACAAAGAGCCCCAGCCTGACCAATGCCTTAGTGAATTTTTTTCAGGCCACAGACGGCCCCGGCAATCGAAGGGCTTTTCTCCCATCCCGGAAAGTCAAACGCAATGGGCAGGCAGGGCATTCTAGTTCGGTTTGCAGCTGAATAGACAATAATGTGAAGCATATAGTCAGTCGAAAACAGAAATTATGAAACTGCTGAGCTCTGGTGTTTGCAGGTTCATCACATTCGGCCAAACCGGGATGTGGCAAAGACCACGTTGAAGGATGTCTTGTCTATGGCTGCTCAATTCTTTGATGGATCCCTGGAAGGAATTTTTTTCGGAGATGGGAGCGGCAGTGCATCTTCCAAGCAGCCATGGACAGTTGACGTTGATCAGTTGCCAATTTGCAAATCAACGCAAGCATCCGAATGTTTTTTTTGTGTAATTAAGTAGTCACATTGAATTCAACAATTAATATAAGAACAGTAGCATGTGATGTGCTGAGGCTGTACCTCATCTCTTGTTCAGCAAGCAGGCTGATGGCGCCGCACTTTGCCGAGACCTTGAGGCAGCTGGGCCGTCTTGCGGGAGGACCTTTCTGCAACGGTGAAATGGAGCCGCAAGACTGGAGCCTTGCATGAGAAGTTCATCATTGTAGTAGTTGTTGTTAGTTTAAGCAACATTGTGTGAGCACATTGCAGTCTTCATTTCAGGAATGGAAATTACAGCAGGAGCTTTGGCAAATGGTGTGGCTGCAAGCCTGCAGCTGTGCAGTCAGATGTCTTGAAGCATTTGGATACATTGAGTTACGTTGCCGGGGTGCAGAAGCTGAAGCAGCGTGTTGCAGATGGCAGCTCTGGAGAGAGCATGATATTGATCAACGCATGCAAGTGCATGCATGTTGTCAAGAACTGGGTGTTGCTCAAGCGATGTCCCTTGAAACAAGATTATTTCAGCCAGCATTGTTTTGAATTAATAATCTTGTTGGTATACCTGTTCTTCTCATTGCTTGTCTTTGTTTCTGGCACTATGGCGCTTGCTACAGGCAATTGGACACACAGCTCCGTGCCTGCCCTTGCCCCTTCCGTCCTTCGATCGATGCAGGTGCGACCAATGTCCACACATGCAGATCCTGCTTGTTTGCTTGACCAGGCTTTGGGCCAACTGTGACGATGCCTGACTTTGCAGCTACCAGAAAATCGGCCTGAGCCTCAATGACAAAGACGTTGCGAAATGATCTTCAATCCAGTCACACAAGGGATAAAACCAAATTCAAAGTTTTTTCGTATGTATATAGAGTTTTGGTTCAACAGCAGACCCGCGGTCCCAGCGGACCCGCACACCATGGCCTCAACTTGGACCACAGTGGGATATCATGCTATCGACCATTCAGCCTATGATCAATTGCTGGCGCAGGATACGTCAGACGAATGGTATGTTGAGATCAAGCCAATGGTTTGGTGCCCCAATCGAATGCTTGCAATTAGCCAGACAAGAAAAGAGGGAGTCAAGAAGCTTGGCATCAGCTTGTCGGAGCCGCTGGAGCCACCTGCGAAGAACCCCAGGACAGGTACCAAGAAGCGATCCACGTTGTCAGAGATCAGTTTGCTTGGCCCAGGGGCTTGGCAACAAAGCAACTACATGATCCTGCGTTTGAAGACAAGAGAGAATTTGGCGGAGGCCGTAGCTAGCAAAGCTTTGACGTCATTGCCTGGGGGTTTCCTTGAGATGCGCGAATCGTTCCAGCCCTTTTCCCCTATCAGCCTTCCTGGTGCTTGGGATGTGGATTTAACGTACCTTGTTTGCAAGGATGGTTTCAAATGCATGTTCATTGCATTTTGTACTTTTAATGTTTGATTTGTTCACTTCAGCTAAGGCGAACTACAATCCAACCTGTCCTCACCGGCATCACCGATGCCGTTGGCCAGAGCAAAGGCAAAGTGTGGGGCAGCTCTGTGCAGGACAACATGCTGTACACCTACTATGTGCCGTTTCCCAAGACACAGATCCCAGACAATCCCAATGACTTCTTGGATGCTTCAAAGGCTTCAGCTTTGGTTCGGATGTTCATGGTGAGTGAGTCTTCTCCTGAAGTCAAGGAAATCTTGGCAAAGGCTTTGAGCGGAACAGGATCGCCTGTTCTGCCTATGATGGCAAGCTCTCTATGCGCAATGAACGTTGGCTTCTTTGCTTACAAGCCTGGGTTGGCTGAATGCAATGATGGACAGGAATCAAGTGACCATTTGCACTTGATCACTCTCCGGACTAAATCGCTTCTGGGAGGAGCCGCGCCCCACCCACATCCATTGGGGCCAATTTGGCTGGAGAGCCCAGCCTTCATCGTTGCTTTGCTCCAGCAGAACGAAGCTTCCCTGACCATCGAGGACTACAAGATGACTGTGAACAACACGGGATATCCTAGTAGCCATGCTGCTGTCATTTTGCACAATGAGACCATGAGGCTGGAGACCCGAAAGCGGAGGTATGAAGCTGACAATTCTGATCTTCGCCACCAATTGCTTGTGAACAGCAATGAGATTACCAACATCAAGGCATTGTTGAAGGCCAATGAGGAGAAGGCTTCCAAGATGTGCGGATCCAGCGGCCCAAGCCTTCCTCCTAGTCGGAAAGAAGCCACCGCGCGTGTTGCTGAGCCTGATCCGGAGTCAGCTGCAGAGAGCTGAGCAAGCTTTCAATACAGCGAAGTTTTTGTTCTTGCCACTCACAAGAAAAACAGTGGCTTTCTGATTGCGACCATCATCGTGAAATTTTGATTGCAAAAATGACGGATAAAAAGGCTAAATGGTGTCAATGGATCTGCGTGGCTTGTGCAGAATTATCCAGCAGAATTGCTTAGCTTATGCGCAGCAATGATGCACGACAGTTGATGACCTGCGCATGTGTGTGGAATTATGTTTGCATGACCTTGCAGTTTTTCAACTTCTAGCTCCGAAGCCAAGTTCTTGGGCATGGCGGCAGCGGTCCCAGCGGTCCCTGCAGATCCGAATGCCAGAACCTCAAACCTTGAGTCAAGTTGCCTTTGATTTCGAACCCATTTCTCTTTCTAGCCTTCGCTTGCCATAATTCATCATATTTGGATATCAGCCAAAGAGATGTTTGGCCCCACTCACTGTTTCAGTCAAAAATTCAAAGCCCACGCACTCCCCATCACCACTGGACCAGTTGCCCAATGGGAGTGGCGTTGCCTTCTACTGCTTGGGAAGAAGAATTTGAATTGCATGGCTCACTCCCCATCACCACTGGACCAGTTGCCCAATGGGTGTGGCGTTGCCTTCTACTGCTTGGGAAGAAGAATTTGAATTGCATGGCAAGCAGGGGAAAGCAATGGTTGGAGGTTCGAGTCCTCCCTGGTCCGTTTATATGTTTGTAGTTTTGAATCTATCGGTATGTTTATTAGTGATGCCGTAACCACTGACAAATTGATTCCAAACAATGGCCGCAGCACTCTATATGGTGGACGCTTGACCCGCCACATTGAGGCCCCTGCCAAAGAGTTCATGCTGCAGCTGATGCCATGGGTGAGAGGCTCAGGTTGCAATGTAGAATCAATGAATCAATAAAGGACCATTTGTAATGGCTGGAATCAATGTTCTTTGTAGGTGGCGGTGAAGTGAAGTGTGTGATATGGCGCGCATCCAGGTTCGATTGCAGCTGCCTGTGAAACATATCCCTGCCAAAGCAATGCACAAGACAGCGCCCTTAACCATTGACGAAACGGTCCAGTGCAAAGATGCCTCAGGCTACAAGGCCTGATGGCTTGAGGTTTTGCTACAATTTCAATTTATTATTTAGCTGTGATTGATTGCAGCCTTGATTTGCCACAGGCGGCGTGGTCACAAGAGGAGTGTATGTCTTCCATGCGGATTTCTGGGATCTATGAAGCATCAGGCTTGGCACTATGGCTGCGCACGGGAGTTTACAGCACAGGCACTGGACGAGATGTTGACCCTGGAAACGTGCCATTGTGCGATATCCAGAAATTCACATCAGAGTTCTTCTCAAGGGATGTGGTTTTCAAGGCTTCAGTCCAGAGAGGGCAAGCCAAGAGGTTGAAGGCCAAGGATCGCTTGATTTGGCCTGTGGAGATGGTTTGCGGATGTGAGAAGCTTGATTGTCTTGAAGCGAATCACTTCGATGCGTCCTTGAACCTTGCCAGCTGTCATTTCGTGCTTTGGTCATGGTACTTGGCATTGTACCAGGCATTGCAAGCATCAGATGCATGGCGGCATTTCCTGGGTTTAAGAAATTCTAATCTATCAAATCAAACATGACAGACCGGCAAGTTAATCGCAATTTACACAGTGAATCATGCGCATTGCACAGGTGTCACACACCAGTTGTTTGCAATCTAAGGATAAAGAATGGTTGGACATGTTGTGGGAGGCAGGCTGCAGCGTCACCATCCAGATGCGCCTGACACCTTCGGAGCTGGATTGGGCATTTACGCGCAGCCGCGCGTCTGAAAAGTTGAAGGTTATGAACAACGCCTTCTTGTCTGACACTTTCCTGACCTTTTGCAAATTTGTGCGACAAGTTGGGGTTGAAAAGGAGTCTGACGGCAAAACCTACAAACTCCGATGGAACAATGCTGCATACAATGCAATGATCCACAAGGCATGCATGACGGTCATCACGGTCCTGCAAACCTCTTCCGGCCTCACCAAGATGGAAACTTCCATGACAAAGCTGGAGATGAAATTTGGTCGCGAAGTTCTGAGCAATCAGTATGGCAAGATATACAAAATGATTCAGTTGGCCAAGGGCTCGGGGATTGCTGTGGATGACGCTGCCGCCTATTTGGTAGACATGTTTCATTTGGCGTTGAAAAGCCGTTTGATCTCATGCTCAAAGGCGACGGAGTCTTGGTTAGACCGTGACCGGAAGCATCAGAAGAATGGCTTTTGGCCTGCTTGCCTCTCCATGTTAGAGGCAGGGTGGGCTAAACGGCCAAAGAGTGAATTTGCATAAGCCTCAGCAATCAGAACGGTTTTGATCATGGTTTGTCAAGAGGGTTTACGACCCTGTTTTCTGCGATCAGGTGCTTGACTTTCTTTGCCCTTTGACCGAAAAGATTTCTGAACCTGAGCAGACAAAATGCAAGGCTATCATCGCCAACATGCGGAGCCCATTGGTCTTTTGGGAGAAGTTCCTCCTTCCTGAGCTGCAGCAGCAGCAACAAGAAGATGCCCTCCACGATGAGGAAGATGAACCTGTTACAACTTCCGGATCAGTTTTGGAGACGACAAAAGCAGACTTCAACAAGGCCACAGGCAACTTGCTGCATCTCATCTTTGATTTGATGCGTGGCAACCATTTGGCAGCATGCATTGATCTGAGTTCAAGCAGTGAGAAATTCAGCAAGCTGGTGAGCTCTGAAGCGTCTACAGCCGATGGAGCCAATGCCAAGGAGGTGCCCAAGGACTTGAAAAGCCTCATTAGCCACGTCGTGCAGGTGGTCTCAGGTTTTGACACAAATGCGAAAAGTGTGTCTTTGGCGGCTTCTTTGCCAGCCCCGACCTTGCTCCAAAGCCTTGGCGAAGGAGAGAATTCATCCGCGCAGATTGAAGCCCGCAACCATGTCTGGAAACAGGTTCAAGCAGAAAGGAAGAAATTCATCACCTTTTCCTGCCCTTCTTCCTGGAATCAGGAATCATTGGCGGCAGCACTGCGCTCCAACACCAAGGTCCTTCAATTTTCAGGTAGCCTGAACGCTTCCCATCGGCTGATTTGTGCTTCTGCAGACTTGATGGAGGAGACTGGGCCAGAGCCTTGGATGACTTCAAGTCCTCCAAAGGACTCAGATTGGAAGAGCATGTGCACCTTCATTGCCAGCCTCACTGGTGGCACGGACTTTGGGGTGGCTTTTGATGGCAGGATGCGCAATGTTCGTCGAGCAACGGATGCTTGTTTTGAAATAGACTTAGAATTTTAGAGTTTCAAGCCATCATTTCACGCGGGCCCATTTGAATGCGTGCCTGAGCTCAATTCTCTCAACTTGACCATTTTAACCAACCAGTCCACATTTGCATTGCTTCAGGAAGATGTCTTGCTTCAGAACAATCAGATTTCCGAGCAGATCTTTGTGATTTACAGTGGCAGCTGCCCTGCTCGAGCAGGGCGAGTGCGACGAATACCTTTTACTGCACGGAAGATGGAGACTGCTGCTCTGAAGTTTCCTGTTGCCCGGACACGTGTCAAGACTTGCAAGAAATCTTCGTTCACATCTTGTGGAGAGGCCACCAATTTTCAGCCAACCTTCAGCGGCGTCTCTTTCAGACGTGCGCAGGAGCTTCCTTTGATATCAATCAAAGAGAAGGAGAAAATCTTCCCCGCGGTCCCCGCGGCCCCTGAGCAGTACCAAGACCAGCATGGCTGCGACCAGCCATTATTTTGGCAGGAAAGCAAACCCATTGCGCTGTGGCTTGCTTTGCTTGATGAACTGAAAATCCAATGTTGCTTTGACATGACAGCAGGAAGCGGGGCACTCATGGAAGCGTGTTTAACACGCGGCATTCTCTATCACGGTCTGTGTTTGAACCGTGAGCACATGAGCTGGTTGCAGGCCATTGCAGACAGAGCCGCTTGTGGCCTCATTTCTGTTCAGGGCAGCTCCCTTTTTTCCGATGACCTTGCCAAAGCTGTGAAGGAGCATTTCCCTGATGTCCTGAAGTCTTTGGCCAATGAGGACGATGAAGAAGAGGAGGACCTTGAGCCTGAGAGTGACGACAACATGGCTGGTTAGTATCGCGGTCCTTTGTCCCAGCGGTCCTTGCCAGCGCAAAAGTTGCGTTGCGCAAATTTTGGAACAGCTTCATGTTTGAACGGCTCCAGATGGAGTCGCAAGCCTAAGTGCCTTTATTTGGAACATTAAAAAAGAGGGTTTTAGTGGTTCAGCAAAGGCCTGGGATGCTTCAACGCGCGCCTGGGAGGCTTCAACGGCCTGGGTTCAAAAAATGTGCCGCTGTAGCATCTCTGGGCTGCAACCTTGCATCATTGTTTGAACTGTTCATTTCCCATGATCAGCAGCTCAGTCGCGTGTCATGAACTGTGGTTTTCAATGTTCATTTTTTTATTCATCAGCAACTCAGCTGCGCTTCATGAAGTTGTAGCGTGATCTTGGTGCCAGCTGTTTCCATCTGCTATACTGGCTCCAGCGGTGCAGCGGTCCAGCGGCAGGGACCACTCTCTTTTAGCAAGTCGACTGGCGGTAATCCACCATCATCCAGCAATGCCAAGGCCACCCGTTCGACTCTATGGCAAGCAGCCTTGTCCGCCAGCCAGTGCCAAAAGTGAAATGAGAGTCAGAAAGAAATGCAAAAGTGCCAGACGTCTTGCGGTTGCTGATGGCTCTTTGCCTCCTGCAAGAAGACCATTTGCCCTCTTCGTCAAGGAGAATGCATCCACACAGAAGGGCATGGACAGAGACTCATGGAAGGCAGAGATGAAGCGGCTGGGATTGCAATGGCACAGCTTGCCCAAGAAAGTGCAAGGCTCTTACAAAGAAAGATCCACGCAAGAGTTTCAACAGCAGCGGGCAGCCATGCGCAAGAGAGGCATGCGCCTGAGAGCAGATTTGGCCACGCCCACCAAGGAGCTGCGTAGGCAGTCCCAGCGGTCTGAGCGGTCCCAGCGGTCCGAGCAGTCCAACAACTTGTGCAAGATTGGCGAGTACACGGTGGCCAAGGATTCCGCCAACAACGGTCTACTTGGTGAAGGATCCTATGGAGCTGTCTATCTTTGCTTCAACCAGCTCCAAAGACTTTGCGCTGTCAAGGTCTTCAAGAAGCACGTTGAGGACTTGATGCATGAGGCAATGATCTTGACCAAGCTGCAAGATGAGGTGAGTCAGCCAATTCGTTGCTTTTTCCCATGCATGTTTGAAATGCAAGCCCGAGGCTGTCCATTTCCTTTTCTCGTGATGGAATACTTTGGAACTAGTGTTTCAAATTTATTGCGGTCCCAGCAGTCCCCCTTGGATTTGGAAGATTGTAAGATCATAGCTGTGCAGCTCCAAGCAGCGTTGCGAGCTTTGCATGGGCTCCACATCTTACATTTGGATGTAAAGACCAGCAACATCCTTTGGTCGCGGTCCCAGCGGTACTTGAAGTTGGCTGACTTTGGCATGGCTGAGTTTCGTTTTCCAGCTACCGGTATGGGTACCAGCACCATGCGATTTGCTGAGTATGTTACCAACCTTTATAGAGCTCCAGAGTTGTGGGACCTTCAATCCACAAAAGAGCTGACCACTTGTTTGAAGCCAGCGGTAGATATGTGGTCATATGGCTGTGTGGTCTATGAGGTCGCCACTGCGCAAATTTTGATGCGCGGTCTGCATGCTCGAAGCAGTGCCAAAGGCACTGTGCAATGTTGGTGCCAGAATTGGTTCTTGATTAGCGAGAACCATCGTTCAACTTGCGTGGGTGCCATCCGCATGGGAGCACGCATGGCGGTCCTCAATAATGCCCTGCGTCCAATTGTTTTAGCTGCCCTGAACCCTGACCCTGCTCGCCGAATGTGGAGCGGGATTTAGTTTAGTTTGTCTTGGATGGGTGGGTTGGAATCTGAAGGGATGCCAGGGGCAGCCATCTCAGCGGTTCCAGCGGTCCATGGGTCCAGCGGTCCGTGGCGCACAGATATGCGAAAGATCAAAAAACAAGTCTCGCGCAGATGTGCGGTCCCAGCGGTCACAAACTTTGATTTCACACATTGCATGATTCAGCAAACGATGCCAAGGTGAGCAGCGCCTGCAGCTGGCTGAGCACAAAACTCGCGATGGGAAATAAAAGAGCGATTGCTGACATCCCCAGAATTTGCAATTTTTCAATGAATTCCTTAATATTTTTCGGGGCCAGTGGATTTCCAACCTAGATAAGATGTTTTCTGAACGGGTAAGTCATGTTAGTGTACCTCAGGGTGATTAATGGGTCTTAGCCGCAGCAATTTGTAGCTATAGATTTGCTTATGGGTAGATCATGACAGGTCACTTTAGCGTACTCAAGCTATATTCAGCGCCGTATGTTTGAGCTACCTCAAAGATTAGCCACGCAGACAAGTCACCCGTAGTGCTCGATGGATGGTTCTGAACGGCTCAGCGATCGCAGAGGGCCAGGGATGGCCACTGAGTTCCAGAACCACACCTGGCACTTGCCACTGGAACGTGTCTCAGGAAGACTTGGAGAGTCTGCTGGATACGGTCATTAAACATCACTTAATCAACATTGGCCATCAATCAACCGGTCCTTTATCAATATCCATTGACTAACGATAGATCGAACCATTGATCAACCATTGACGATCATCATTAAGCATTAATTAATCATTAACCATTGATTATCATCGCCAACAACTCACCATTGATTAGCCATTAAGCAAACCTTTGCTAACAATGGTGGTTAATCATTGGTTAGGGCCATTATTTAGTCATTAACCATTGATTAAGTGAACCTTTGCTACCCATCAAATCACCAACAACCATAACCTAAACGCGCCTGAGTCATGGCCAGGAAGGACCGGATGTGGGAGAACTTCCAGCGGATGGCCCAGCAGATGGGCAACGGTCAGTTTGACTTCGTGCCGGACTGGTGGGTGGCGTGTGGCGGGGTTGATGCTCAAGGTTGGGAGTGGGTACTGCTAATGGTTAAGGTGGTTGGGAGTGGTTAAGGTTGATAAGCTGATTCATGGTGGTTAGTGGTGGTCAATCCTAATGGTTCAAACTTGTGTTGATGGTGATGGCGAGTTATTGTTCGTGGTTAATATCGTTTTTTGCGACTGGTTGATAACTAGGGTTCCTGGTTCATGATACTTCGAAATCATTAGCTGTTGCTAGTGGTTAAAAACCATCATTGTAGCTGACAGTCAAAGATGGTTGATAGTGATTCGCAGGCTGGTAAATCATGGTTAATGGCGAGTCCCGAGAAATCATCGAACTGCGAGTGTTGTTCACAGAAGACGCACGTTTTGTGCCTAGCATTTCGACTTCAAGATGTTTTACCTACATGTTTCATGGGATACTGGGAGAAGAACCTTCCAAGTCACGGGTGAGGATCTTTTTTGTTGATCATAAACAAACCCGGTCCTTGATCTTTCCTGGAGACAATTCCTTCCCTTGCTTTGGAAACGGGTCATTATCTTTCTTTCTACTGACATGGTTCCAAAAGCTTCCTTGTTACGGAGATGGCTTCGCAGAGGTTTCTGTGGTACGAAGGACATGTTTCGAACAAATGAGCTCTCTGAACCTGGCTGCAGTGAAGAGGAATCTGCAGCTGGTCTGGACAGAGATTCTTGGCTGGGCTGTTGCCCTAAAAGGGTCCGCCTGGGACACACACCTGGTGATTTGGATCTGGAGCTTTGATTGAGACCCAGGTGCTGATGAGCATGTCCAATGATTGGGAGGATGGATCCACCACAGACTGAAGAGGTGTGTGGCGTGCTGGCTCAAATCCAAAAGCAGAGTGGGCCGTCCTGTGAAAAACGACGACCCACACGTGGTGTGAGAAGTGTTTTGAAAGTGTTTCTTTTGAGCTGTCTCGGACTGCACGGCAATACTTGGAGAACAACAAAGCAGTTGTTTGCCTTTGTAGCGGTGGTCAGTATTAATGGTTAAAACTTGTGTCAAGGGTAACAGCTATTGATTCTGAATGTTAATGCTTCATGATGGTCACTTGGGCTGGCTAATGATGATTAATGTTACTGGTGCTCTATGGTTAGAATGTGTTAGCCTGATGTTTGTGTGAATAGCTACTGTTAGTGGGCAAAAACCATCACTACCCATAATTAACCAATATGAGCGATCATGAAACTGTCGTCTATGTCAGTAGGCTCATGGTAAATGATGGTTGGTAGTGGTTAGCAAGCTGGTCAATAAGGCTTAACGGTGATGGCAAGCATACGGTAGCACTGCTGGTGACTCCTGCTGCCGATAGAATCACTAGTGGTGAACTGGTTGTCAAGCGCGGTGAACAGTAATTTTCTAACCATTAAGGTTGGTGTTAATACGTTCTAATGGTTGGTATTAAGAGATTTAAGAGCCGGTCTTTAATGGTCAGCATGTTGTTAATTTAATGGTCAGGGAAAGGCAACTAATGACATTAGACATTAGTCATTGAGCATTGGTTAACTGATGGATTGAACCAGCGTGAGTGTTGGTGAACGCATCCTGCAATCAGTGGTAACCAAGCCAAATTCGTTTTGAAAACTGCCAAAACCATCCAGGGGATAGGGATTGACCGTGCTTAGAAAGGAGAGCAGTGATGGTAAGGAGCGATGATTGTCACATTTTGATGAATGGATACAATGGTAGAAGCCCCGCTCTTTGATACCAACAGCCCGGCTGTATCCCAGTCATGCCTCATAAAAGTTTTGCTGGGAGTCATATTTCCCGCTTGAATGTTTTGTTGTATCACTAAGACTTGCTTCCTCAGTAATTTCATGATAAAGCCACCTGTGGTTGACACCTGTGGTTGACTTGAAACGGATTCCATCAAAAGGCTCGCTTGGCTGGGACAAAGACAAGTGGCAGTAGCATCATGGGGCCCTATGCAGATCATTTAGGTGAACGCAAGCCTGGAGGCAAAATCATGCAGCCCAAGCAGGCACCCTTAAGGAGTAAGGACCCATACAAACAAAAACAGTTCCGGGCAAAACGGTTCATGGCAAAAGGGGGATAGTGGATAAAAAACGTTTCAAGATGATAATCAGCAATGGTTAAAGCATCATGGCCTGTGATTAACATATTTGCGGCACGATAAGCGTTGAATCCTGGCCATTAGTCATAGCTGTCTAAGGTTCCAGCACGTTATGGCCACGGTTAATGGTTCATTTTTGAAATCATAAGCCATGATGTGTTCGAACCCTGGTGACCCATCGCGAAGCCTCTCCCAACGCGCGGAAGCCGCACGTTGCAGGAGACCTTCGTGTTGCCACAACAGCTCCGCAGCTTTAAGCATCGCTACCTGAAGACCAGGCTGCTGCACTCTTGGTGACGCGAGCCATGGTTGTTTGGGGAGGGTTGGGTCAACCCACTGTGGATTCATTGGTTGTTATAGGTGTTCTTGCATCTTATTGGTTGGGGTTGTTCCCCATGTTGATCCAGGATTAACAACAGGTTGATGAATGATTATAGGGTCAGTAGGCAAGAAGTCAATGATGGTGTGATTCTAGGGGTTAGTGATTTTAGTAAGTAGTAATCAGTCATCAACTAAAAACACTTGGATACACCGGAAAAAACTGAATAATTTCACCGATCAAGGCTATCTTCAACCTCTACACTTCCATTTTCACTTTGCATTCTGACCACTGAAGGCACTTCCAGAACTTTTCCTTCGTTTGTTGCAAAAGCGTGCAAGACCTTACATGTTGGAGTTCCAGCATTGACCTAAACCCGCAAGGTGTTGGCCACATGCTGTGTGATTATATGCAGCAACGCGGGCGAAAAGTAAATCACAGAAGCAGATGCCTTTTCAAGGCCGCACACTGCAGGTCTTGCACGGTCAGACTTCAAGCCTGCAATGTTGGAAGTCAACTGTACCTTGTCGACAGTCGATGTTTTGCAGCAAACTTCATGGCGCGAAATCTGGGTATGACGCTTTATGGCATCATGGGAGACAGCTCTCTGTACTGCAAAACCAGCGGTGGGAAGAGGACAGATCAGCCAGCGTCAGATACTGAAGTTTGAGAGTTCAGACCCGGTAACCTACAGCCGGTGGCTCTGGCAGTGACCAAACCCAAACCCACCAAACGCAACCACAGACAACGGACCAAACCCAAACCCACCAAACGCAACCACAGACAACGGAGCAAGTTCAAGCTGCTCCGCAAAGTGCGCCGCAAGTCAGAGGGCGACGGGGCGTGCACGGTCGCGCGAGGATTCTTCCAAAGCCTTCTTGGAAGCTGAGACAGGCACGAAGACGGAGCTACTGAGCCTGCTTTCTTTTACTTTATTAATGGTGTCCATGAACCTTCAAATCCACACAAAGTACCCAAGTTTGCCTACTAATCATGACAAATCCAATAGGCAACCCATTTTACTTCCAGCCATCTGACCCCGTGCCTATGCACGATGGAAGAGTTTGACAGGAACGCTTCAACCTCACTAGGACCCGTCATGATTGGTCGCTGGGAAAGCCACATCAATGGCCCAAAATCAACTATTTGGTTCAGGCATTATTTTTCCAACCAATATGGTTGTAACAAATCTAGCCCTAAGAAGTGAACTGGCAGGAAAAATTGAATACGCAACCACATGATTTCAAGAGACAAAAACATTTGTGCGAGAAAGGAATCAACAAACAATCAAAACGGTAACAACAGATCGCGACAGGAGACAGGTATATAACTACATGGTTGATGTCTTCCATCTTGACTGGATGTGGGTCACTTCAATGATCTCCTGGGGTGCCACCAGCAGCATGTCGTCCACAAAGACCGCCATGAATCCCTGTACCTTGGACTGCCCATTCTTTTCACTGACGTCTCCCAAAGGTTTGGATCTCCGAGCCCCTTCAGATGGAACTGCTTGTTTTCAAAGAAATTATGATTGTTGCCTGCTACGTAACAGATTGCCGAAGCCATCAGTAGAGGTGGTTGCTAAGAGGAATAAGTGTGGTTAACACTTGTATGTCCGTGGCTAGATGAGCCGTTTAAAACGGGACATTCTCGTTTATTGCAGCCTAAGGCATTGGACCCAGCTATCGTTATCAATCATGGCGAATCATCAGTCAACCAACACACCAACACTTAACCATCAACCAACCAACCATCAACACATCAATCAACCACCAATGAACACATCAACCCCAACCACCAATCAACACATCAATCCCAACCCTTCAGCCCCCGGATGTGTCACCGTTTCCACCTGTGCCGCGCCCCGCAGCCACCAGGGGCGACCAGCTGTGGATCGTGAAGCCCACAGCCTCCTCCCAGGGCCGAGGGATTTTCATCCTCCGAAATCTGGTGGAGTGCCTTGGTGGCGCCAGGTGGTAGTGGCGCTGGTTGGCCATTTTTTGAATGGTAGATGGTTACTACTAATGGTACTAATAATCTTGATTCATCAGGTCAACCAATGGTTCAAGATTGAGTTAGTGGCTAATAGTAGGTTTTTGAATGGTAATAAGTAATGTATAGTTAATGAATGGGTAGTTGTGTTTGTAGTTAGTATAATATCATTGGTTATTTGTAGTTGGTAATGTATAGTTAATGAATGCTATAGTTCCAATAAACTCATCATTGGTAATGCAGTCATACCATGTATAGTTAACAATGATGAGTTTAATGGTAGATTGTTAATAACGAATGGTTACTAGTGATGGTTACTAATGGTGAATCAAGGTTTATGATGAGTGGTAGATCATGGGATTAATGCTGGTTGATAATCATATGTAATGGATGGTGAATTGCTGGTACGGTAGATTGTTGATTATTAATGATGGTGAATTGATGGTTACTAACCTAGTGATGGCTAATGGTGACGAGTGACGATTGGTAGTGGTTACTGATAATGGATCGTCGTAGGGACTAAGAATGGTTATTGCATTGTGATGGGACTAGCAGTGGTGGTAGATGCTGATGGTTGGTGGTGAGCCATGGTTGATGATGGTTGGTAGTGGTGCTGGGTAACAGTTCTCTTAGTGGTAGAAAACAGAAGATTATAGAGGGTTAATGATGATGATTAGGGCTTGGAATGACAAGAGTTGCCCAACCGGGTAGTTTCGCAGCGTGAATCGCAGCATTTTTTATAGGTAGCGCAAGCCGCCACAAATTCTGGTTAGTAACTGGCTGAAAGTACAAAACTTCTAGAAAACTGGTGAATGAGTGGTCATTACGGGTTGGTCACCGTCGAAATTGATTGATAGTCATCATTGTATTCAATAGGTTACTGGGGAACAATGGTATACCACCGATTAGTTAGCAATGACGCTTGAGAAAGCGATGATTGCAAGAGCAATGGCTTCGATGAATGTGTCACATGAGATATTCCTGCGTGATATTCTTGTGAGATCGGTTGGTATGATATGCCAAGCAGGAACGCATGAACCAGTACAGACCGCTGACACCTACCAGATATATGGTCAGAACAATGGTCAGCAACCAACTATAAAGCTAATTCACCAGCATTCAAGCATAATCATTCTCAACCGTTGATCGCCAGCATTAAGCACCACTTCACCAGTGTTGACCAACCATCATGGACCATTAGTTCAACCATCAATTAACCATCATCATCTACTGTATCATAAATGACGATGAGCCATTCCTGATCCCTATAATCATCCAATCCATTTACCACTTCAGTCTCCACGGACAACAAATAAGTAAGCTTTGTCCTATGAACCATTCTGGTTAAGCGAATTGATCAACATTGAGCATCACGTCCAAAGTCTAGATACCATCAGCCGTTAGTTCAACCACTACTGGCCACTATCAATTACGTTTCATTGATCAGTACACATCATCATGAACCCCATTCACCACCAGTAGCTGAACCATTGTTCACCAACTTGAATCATTATCAATCACTACGAATAGACATTCACCACTGTCACCACTGCTAAACCACCTTTAGCCATTAGTAAACAATCATCATCCATCAGGAATCATTAACCATCGTCGATCATTACAAATCATCAATAAGCTCTATTGAACCAGCATCAACCATTACAAATCATCATGAACCATCATTGACCACTATTAAACCATCATTTGCCACCATTGACCGCCATTCACCATTTACAACCACCAACCACATCAGTACCGTTCATGTTCGTGCTGAACTGCCACAGCCAGCTGCGCTCAGGTTGCCTTTGAAGGAATCTGTGACATGGCAACCACGCGGGCAAGGGAGGGACTGGTGGAGGTACCAAACGGACTTCAGACGGATCGATACCCAGTTAACTATATGCGAGGTTCAAAAGGGTTTTAATCTGTTTTACAAATGGAGTGCTGCAAGGGTCATATAGGGTTACTATACAGGCTTTGGAACGGCCATAACCACTAATTAATGCCCCTCCATGTTTTACGACTGGCTGCTGGAGGTTTTCGGCACAAGGCTCATGCCCCGTGCCCTTCCTTGGTCTGCTGCCACTGGGGGGATTTCAGCCGCTTTGGTAAGTAGCATTTTGCAACAGGCATCATTGCCTCCACTGCCCCCTACCTACTACCAGGATTTGGTTGAACATCATCTGGATCACTCCACTATCCACTGGCCATCTTTGGTATTGGGTGTTCTACTGGGGGTCTTATGGGCCTAGATTTTGGACCTTCTGTATTGGGCTCGTCAATACCTCCAACTTCAGGTTCGCCAGAGGTTGGGTGCATATCTCAACACGGTTGCTGTGAAAAACAGGCTTTGTGCATGAGTCACAACGCCCTCCTCCTCGAGCTTCAGGCCCTGAGTGCTTTGAACTCCCGGGTGCTGGCGCTTGAGCTTGCATCTGGCACCTCCTCGGCAGCTGCTCCTTCGGTGGCTGTGACCTACAACACGGTGGTTGACGTGCCGCCTTCTCCTGTGGTGAACTCCTCTGCCGAGTCTTCTAGCCGAGGCCCTCAGGTTGTGGTGGGCGCGGAGCGTCGTTTGATTGCCTTGGAGGTGGGTGCCTTTCTCCGTCGGTGCCTTGACGGATTGCCTCGAGGTGTCAGTGGCCGTGATCGAGTGCCATTGGCTTCCCGCCTGTACGTTTTGTGCAGGGATCTTTCTGGTCAGCTCTACAATCCTGTGCGTGTGTTCAAGCAGTTTGCTCAGATCAAGCCCTTGGTCAAGGAGGGCAACAACACCTGCGGTGACAGCGTGTTCATCGGCTTCCCGACCCAGTGGGAGGCAAAGGTCGCTGTGAAAGCTGCTGGCCTAGAGTGGCCAGAGCACCATGACTGAAGAAGAGCCTGACAGCAGTGCACAGATCAGGCAGTGCACTGTGGTGGAAGCCGAGAGCCGGCAGGTGGATATCCAATATCCTGTTGGCATTTTTGAAGTTCCTTCGGCTGGTGGTGGCGAGCCTGTTGCAATTGCAATCATTGCTGTGTCAGAGTTTGAAGACAGAGTGGTAGTTGCAGTCCCTCAATCAGCTTGGCATCGGCAAGTGGCCAAGCGAATTCTCCCCAAAGGTTCCTTCTCGAAAGCAGTTCTCCTTCAGTGCCCTTTTGTGGATCGCACTCAGCTTTCGGCGGAGGTCGGTGAAGTGCGGTTTTGGTTAGGCCTTCTCAGTCCGGACTTTGAAGTTTTTGTAGCATTTGATCCTGACTCTGAAGGGCAAGACGTTTCGCACAATTTTTCAGACCAAGGTTTTTCAGTGCTGCCAGAAGCGAAGACTCTGGTGGCTTTGGCGGAGCAACACATCGCTTTTCAAACCCCTGCTGAAGACGACCCTGTTGAAGAGGATCCAGTTGACGCTCGTTTCAAGTTGCTGGAAGGGACGTTGAAAGACATTGCAGCGGAGGTGAAGAAGTTGTTTCAGAAAGGTGCTGGAGTGGAAGCATCTTTGCAGAAGCCATGTCCTGCTCCTCCAGGCCTAGAACATCCCGATGGCATCGCAGGCCTCGACATGGAAGTGGTGCAGTCAGCAAGGGCTGCCGGTATCCCAGAGAAACAAATAGCAGAGATGGGCCGGCTTGCTTTGAAAGGCAAGCCGAAGTTGCAAGACCTTCCAGTGGCTGCTGCTCGGAAGAAAGCCACGATCCTGTCCGAGTCCGAAGAGGACGAGGGCGCTTGCGAGCAGGTGGACGTCCAAGCTGCTGCAGGAAGCGCAGATGGTGGTGTTGCAGCGGCTTTGGGACAGTTGACAGTGATCGCTCAGCACTTGGTCTCTCAGAAGAAGAAGGCCAGCAGCCTAGACGCTTTGCTCGACGGTGTTGGGTCGGGAAGCAGCAGCGAAACCAGCTCCATTGCAGGGGGCAGGAAGTATGCAGCAGCCCTCCGCACTCTGCGGAGAACTCTGCGCACCAAGCCTCAGGAGATCTCGAAAATTATCGAGAAGAACTTGGAAGAGGATTTCCTCATGGCTACGACTATGCCTGGGACAGGAGCTGTGCCAGTTTCAGCTCGAGCTTGGCTGGAGCTTCGGAGCCGTGTGCCATTGCAGATTGCCTGGAGAACCAGCAGTACGAGGAGGCCAAAGCAAGAGCTTACCTCTTGTTGGCAGCAGGGGACCAATTGTCAATCGACAGGGGGCAGTGGATAGTTGCCTCCGAGATCCTTTTGGAGGACGCTCCGAACTTCGGGGCATTTGCGGGCCATCAGCTCCCATCGGAGCTGGAAGCTCCACATACAAAACTTTTGGATGGCCGATGGATGGATTTGTTCATCCACAAGCTGCAGGACTTCGATGCACTGGCCGAGAAAAAACGAAAGCTCAGCGGAAAGAAAGCTCCGCAGCTGCCTGGTCCAGATGCTGCCGCTCCTTCGAGACCCGAGGCCAAAAAGAAAGGGAAAGCAAAGGGCAAGGGAAAAGCTTCTGCTGCGGAAAAAGCAGAGGAAGCCGAGCCCCCGTCAACTTCAACATGAACAAAGGCTCTGCGACTCCTGCCCCCAGCCGTTCCCCCTTCACTCCCTTGCCGAGCTCTTCAGCGTCAGCGCGGCCCAGTGATGGGACTGCGATGCACGGTCGGGGTGGGGAGGGGGTCGAACTTAAACTTGCTGGGGCAGGATGTCGCAATGAGAGCCTAAAGATGCATGACAGGCAGCCGGCTGTTTTGAATTCAGGTGCAAGGATAGTGGTACCTGGTGCTTCAGCTAGCACGGTTTCAGTGGGCAGCCTTGCAGACCAAGTGCTCCTTTCAGAAGTTTATCCGGAGCACCTTTTCCTCCCGGGCTCGCAAGGTCAACAAACCTTGCACCTCCAGGCCGGTGTGGCCTATGCCGCTTCCCTTCCAGCAGGACTCCAGTGGTGAAGCTGAAGAGGACACTGTTGGACGGGCTCTCAATGCTTTGGTGCTATGTTGCAATTGGTTGCATTTGGGAAAGCCTAACAGGGTGCCATGTAACTATGCAGCTTCAGCTTTTTTGACGAAACAGCAACGACAAGTGGTTGAACGTTTTCGTTTCCTTGCTGGTGAGTGGACTCAGTTGCCTGAAGTAACAGCTGCTGACATGGGTCGAACTGCCAGTAAAGTGGAAGGTTTGGAGGCCAGCTTACATGACCTGACTGCGAAGGCTGCGCGGTTGATGGAAGAGACAGGTTCCAACAAGTTGAAGCCAGGGCCCTCCAAGCGCAAGCAGTCGTGTGCCTCGTTGTTCTCCAATGTGCAAGTGGCCAAGGATTTGGAAGCTGATAGGTTGAAGTTCACTGGGCAACCTTCCTTTGAACCTGAAGTCTTTTTGGATGAAGTGACCAAGCAGATGTATGTAGCTCCCATGGAAAGCAGTCTCAGCCCCGAAGAATGCCAAGAAGCCATCCCTCATAGCCCAGTACGAGGCCGACGCCACGAGGTGATGGCTTTGCTGCACAAGCTTGATAGCACTGGGCGCTTAGCTTTGTTCGATGCGGAGGAGGTTAGGATGACCCATCGCAGTGGGATGTTCTCCTTGCTCAAAAACCAGGAGCGCGACAGGCTGATATTGGACAGCAGGGCTCCAAATTTATTGGAATACCCGTTATCAGCATGGACTCAAACTGTGGGGAGCATCACCCCAGTGTTAGACTTTGTCGTCCCTCGGGATGAGGTAGTGCTATGTGCAGGAGAAGACCTACAAGATTTTTAATATTTCAACCGGGTCTCCAACCAGCGAGCTTGCAGTAATGCACTGATCTATGCAAGCTAAGCAGTTTGGATGCTGGCGTCCGGAGCTGTCCCAGGCCACGGCCATAGTGCCTGGCCTGGCCACAATGGCCATGGGTGATGTGAACGCAGTCGAATTTGGACAACAGAGCCATATGAAGCTGGCACTGTCTTCAGGCCTGAAGTTGTCCGACTTTGCAACTTTGCGAGGCAGACTGCCACGGCATCAGAGCTGGTTTGCGGGAATCGTCATAGACGACTTCGTACTCTTTGAACGAGTTCCTCGTATGTTGCCCTCTCCTAAGATGAGTTCTCCTCTTGCAGATAATAAGCTGGTGGATGCCTATAGGATGGTGGGACTTCAACCTAATGATTCGAAACGTTTCCGAGGCCAGTTGCATGCAAAGTTCTGGGGAGCAAGCTTGGATGGTGAGACCTGCCTAGTGCGTGCTCAGGTGGAACGTGTTTTGCCGATGGCCGTCCTCACTACTCAGGTGGCAAAGCTGGGCTGGGGACATCGAAAGCTACTGGAAATCATTGCTGGGTCATGGACTGCAATCCTTCAATGCCGCAGACGCTGCATGTGTTTGATGTATGCTTTGTTCCAGGAAATCCAAGACTATGACTATGAGGCAGTGTTTCCGTTGGAGCCGGCAACCTTGGACGAGCTGTGGTCTTTGGTTGCCCTAGCCCCTTTGTACTGCTCAGACCTTCGAGCTGAAATCCATCAGGAGTTTTCTCTGGTGGATGCTTCAGATAGTTTGGAAGCTGAAGTTGTAACGGAAGCGGCACCACTGCTTGCGCAAGAGATGTTTCGTCATAAGCTGACCAAAGCTGCTTGGACTAAGATGCTCAGCCCTCTGAAAGCCTTGATGCGTGTTCATCAGAGGCTTTCTCCGCAAGATGAAGTTCCAGAAGGAGAAGAGCCTGCTCGAGCACACCCTTTGTGGACCGAAGCAACCAAGCACTCCAAGTTTCGCACAGTGAAGAAACGCAAAGTGAAACCTCGAACTCACATAAACCTCTCAGAACTGCATGCTGCTCTTTCAGCTGAACAACGACATGGCCGACTGCATCCTAATACTCGTAAGCTGCTGGGAAGTGATAGCCAGGTGGTGCTGGGAGCGCTATGCAAAGGACGTTCGTCTTCAAAGCTGTTGAATGACATGATGCTGAGATTTCTGCCGGATGTGTTAGGATCCAACGTGTACACAGCAGTTCAGTATATCAACACACTGGATATTGTTGTCGATGATCCTACTCGAGAACGCCCTTGTAGATCTCCTACTGAAGCTGCCCCCTGGTTCCTTAAACTACTTGAAGGTGACTATGGTGGTTTGGATGCGGTTCTCTATGACTATGGTATGGATGATGCTACAATAGGCCGACTTCCTGCTG
>VSDK01024486.1:35470-53376 GCA_009767595.1 Symbiodinium kawagutii
ACCCGAAGAAGCCGCTCCTGCCATCAGCTCGCTGAGCGATCGGTGTCTTCGACGTCAACTGCGACAACGCCAGCTGAAGAGGACAGGACGGGCTGCTACTAAAGAGGTTGTTAACCCCAGTGGCAGTAGGTAGGAGTAGCCAGCCATGGATTCACCCTCGCACCTTGCCGCCTTCCGCGGTTGCCTTGCTGCAACAGTTGCCGGAGAGTCAGTTTGTGCTGCCGGATGGTGGCTCTCTGACGGAGCTGCAGAAGTTTGCTGGGCACTTAGATTTGTTTTCAGGCAGTCGAGCTGCTGCTCGAGAATTTGCTCGACAGACAGGTTGCTGGGTGTTGACTTTTGATGTCAAACATGATCCCTCGGAAGACCTCTTGCAGCCTTCGGTACAACAGTGCCTTGAAACGCTGCTCCAACAAGATGTTTTCCTTAGTCTAACTGCTGGCCCGGTCTGTGCAAGTTTTTCCCGAGCTGTCAGACCTGCCGTGAGATCAGCTGATCATCCAGAAGGTTTGCTGGGGATTTCTGACAACATGCAAAAGAAAGTAGCTCAAGGCAACAATTTTTCGAAGTGGCTGTGCTCTCTGGTTCGTAAAGCTGTAGCACATGGCATGGCATGGTGGGTAGAGAATCCCTCTACCAGCTTCCTTTGGAAGCAACCGGAATGGCTGGCTTTGTTTGCAGATACAGGTACAACTTGTTTTCTCACGGATTACTGCAGATGGGGTACTCCTTGGCGCAAGCGTACAAAGTTTTAGGGGAATTTTGCAGCTGATGGTGACTCTCTTCTCTGCAACTGTTCACGTCCCCATATACGACTGGTTGGGTACAGTAAAGCTCATGGCTGTTCATGGACCCGGGTAGCTGAACCATATCCTTCTGGGTTAGCACGTTTTTTGGCCTTAGCCGTTGCAGAGCAGCTGAAGCCTCCAGAACGACGCTCTAGACTGGATGCAGCAGCTTGTGCTCGTTCTATGCACAAGCGCATAGGTGAAGCCTCAAATCCAGGTCCTCATCCACGTGCTCGTCATGAAGGACGAGGCCGGTTAGCAGACGTGCAGCTGGTTCGACCAGCTACTCAGATCTTGCAGCAACGAGTTTTTCAGAAGTACTGCGATTGGTTGCAGTCCGAGTTGAGTGCACCTGCGTATCGGAGCTTGCAAGAGCTCCCGGAACTACAGTTGAATTTCTTTCAGAGTTTTGGCAATTGGCTGTATCAACGAGGGGAACCCATGTACTTGTTTCGGCATCTGGTGGTTTATATGCAACAACTTTTTCCTACCTTACGTCATCGTATAACCTGCTGTTGGGATTTGCTGAGACGATGGGAGCTCATGGAACCTGTTTCTCACAGACCTCCTTTGCCTAAGATGTTGCTGGATGCTATGCTATCCCTTGCAGTGTCCTGGGGATGGATCAGATGGGCAGCAGTTACAGCCTTGGCTTTTCACGGAGCGATGAGAGTTGGTGAGCCCTTGCGTGCCTGCAGACAAGACCTTTTACTTCCCGAAGAAGCATGTTTGGATCTGGCAGTGTGTTTCCTTAACATAGCAAGCCCTAAAGCTGGTAGGCGAGGACGAGGTTTGGTGCAGCATGCCAGGATTTCAGATGAGACGACAGTTAAGTTGGCTACAGTTGCTTTTGCTTCGCTGCGTCCTGATGAGTTGCTTTTTCCTGCTGCTGCAGCGACATATCGTCGCAGATGGGATTACCTCCTCGCCTCGCTGTATGTGCCTACATCCATGCGCCTTACTCCTGGGTGTCTTCAAGGGGGCAGTGCGGTGTTTTTATATCACTCAAACACCCCAGTCACTGACATTTTGTGGCGCATGAGATTGCGGCATTTAGCTACTTTGGAGTATATCTACAGGAAACAGCAGCTTCAAACATACTACAACAGCTTTCAACACGAGTTCGACAGCGTATACAAACCTGTGCAATGATGTATGTTCACAATTTGCGTCCTCTTTTCCCTCCTTAGCAGCAGACCAAGTCTCAAAGCCTGCGCAAGCAGCTACCTTCGCTGTTGGGCGGCCTAGGGATGGTGTGGTGACAGCTGGAGCTCTGTTGTTGGACCTCTGCTCCTTTGGTGCGATTGCTGTGAAGCCGTTGCATGTGAGCAGTTGGGCTGGTTCGATGATGGCTTCAAGCGGGCGTCGACGCGGACCACACTTCCAGACAAAAGCCCCGTGGAGAGAAAAGGAGTGCCAAGCATCAGGTGTCAAACATGCCCCTCCATGTTTTACGACTGGCTGCTGGAGGTTTTCGGCACCCTCAGCCACCCACCCGGTGACAGCTGGAGCTCTGTTGTTGGACCTCTGCTCCTTTGGTGCGATTGCTGTGAAGCCGTTGCATGTGAGCAGTTGGGCTGGTTCGATGATGGCTTCAAGCGGGCGTCGACGCGGACCACACTTCCAGACAAAAGCCCCGTGGAGAGAAAAGGAGTGCCAAGCATCAGGTGTCAAACATGATGATTAATCATAGGGGATAGTGAGCAACAAGAATGTTGGAACAACTACTAGTTTGCGGTTTGATTGATGGTTGATGGTTTTAAACATTATTTGGTTGGTGGCTTGATTGACATTTTTGTCCCCATTTATAGTAATAAGCCAACCGGAACTTTGGGGTACCCCAAACTGGCTTGAGAAGTGCATAAATAATGCTTAGATAATTAGTCAATGCTTATGACCATTTGATACCATGTGGCTAAGTTTTATTTCATCATTAATCAACCTTTAAGTAACGAGGACCCAAGCCTCAAGCAACCACTAACCTTGATTTAACCATTAATCACTAGCCTTTAAGCAACCATGACCATCGCAGAAATTCCCAAGGTGGTGGTCTCTCGCTATGTGGAGAAACCCTTGCTGATTCAAGGTCACGGCTGGGCCGGCGATCACGCCATGACCCAACCAGCTGTGCTTAGTCGGTTTTCTGGTGAAAAAAAATGGCTATGGGTCAAGCAGTTAACCAACCAACTAATGGGGGATAATAGCCAACAATAGTAGTGGGAAAACAATGGTTAATAGGGGGGAACTAGGGGTACAGGGTTTTGACCCACAGCCAAATATTAGAATTGTCTACTGGGAACTAACTGAAAAACGTCGGTTTACGTTGGTTGACGAATGGTTTCAATGGTAATGACCCTACACACTCAACAATGACTCAGTATACCCAGTTGATCACAGTTGAAGCTGGTCATGATGGTTCACTGCTAATAGGAATGGATAACTGTGAGGATGTTGTGATGGCACTCGACAACGTATAGCTACGGTCCATTTAAGGAAGCCCGTTGCATATCCGTTCATCTGCTGTTCCCAGCTGTGGTGGTGATACAGTAGACATCCGTAGACAGACACATTAATCGAACCCGTGAATACTTTGTCATGCAACTTCCCGTTTACCCCCAAAAAAAGTCCACTAAAATATTCATTTTATCATTTAGTTCCGAAATGTACCCTTGATTTGCATTTAATCAATGTTTGACTGAATTACTTCCACTAGATTCATCCTGTCCAAAAGTTAGTGGATAGGGAGTTGATTTCGTTTGAGCCCAACGCTCATGCCAAACATTGAAATCGGGCAAGGAAATGCTCAGATCACCCATGCAGGTCCACAAATCATGACCTGGCAGATGATCATAGATAACGACTACCCATGGGCAGCAACATGATGCATCGATGATCATCTTAGCAGTTGGTTATTCGGGAGCTGTGCTGGCTGCTTTGGTGGAAAGGGCGACCGAAAGGGTCCTGTCTTCAGGAAGGATCGAGATGGAAACATTCGTCGATATGGACACCGTAAGGAGGGTGCTGGAAACCTTAGCCCCCCAAATAGAATCCAGAAGAAGGAGAAGGCAGACCCTGAGGATCACCAGCTTGTGAAAGCCACAGGGTACAAGAAAAATCCGAAAGGAAGGAAGTATTATGGCTTTGTTCCTCCGGATCAGGATCAGATGCCAGTGGTCAAGAGCCATCAGCGCAGCAGCCTACTGGCTCTATCGGTCACCAATCGACACCATTGAAATCATGCTGGATGCCATTTGTTGATCATCCTGGCAGATGGCTTTGGGTCAATAGTAATCAACCAACGTTCATGGGGAATTTCCACCAACAATAATAGGGAAAACAATGGTTAGCAGGGGGGAACTAGGGGTACAGGTTTTTGACCCACAGCCAGATGTTTTCATATTTTTACACATCTTGGAAATCAAACAGAAGCAGTACAATAGCATGCATTCAAAGCACGCAATTCGAAGTGAACATTGCTGATAATTGGGGTTCAAAGAACCATTTTCACCAACGGATTTGCTGTCAAATCGTTCACACAGGGAGGACGAAAACACCCAGCGAGCGGCGAGCGGCTGGAACGGACCTGTCCCTTGCGCGGCTCGCAGGTTTGAAGTTCGACCTGCGGATCTATGTTTTAGTGCCTGGGCGTGGTCACGTCGGCAACAAACGGTGCTGCGTGTTATACAATTATAGAATCATAAAGTCCTAATTCTAGAATCATAGTTTCATTTATGATTGATCTTTGTTTGCCATGACCTTGGTTGTAATCAGTGTCTCCACTACTAGTAAGCATCAGTTGATTTGTTTGTTCCCCACAATTGGTTGCTTTGCATATGTGTTGGCCAAGAGAGTAACAATAATAAGATGTCATCCCGACAGATACCACACCAAGCAGTTGTTGGTGTCCCGCTCGTGGCAAGGCACCCAAAGTAAATTTGGTATGAGAGAACGGTTCGTAGTGATTGTCAACATAGCAATGTGGGATTATGCAATAAAAGCTTAGCGTCCCGGTTTTCGATGCTCAATATCCTAAGTGTAGATAATAGTTCGTATTATAAGTGTTCACGATGGCAAGTATTAACGTGAATGCTTGTTATTATAATTGCTAAAACGTTGCATAAAAAGTACTTTAAAAGTCTATCCAGAGTGGTAGCCCCCAAAACTTTTACGGTGGTTGAGATTCGCCATTGAACAAGCCATTTACATCTTCCATTTTCCTGGCAGTTACCCTAGTGAACTGACCTAAGTTGGCAGCCCCTGGGGGGTTACCACTGTGTACCCAATCGGAAAAATCACAGAGTGCATCAATTTGCAGTAGCGATGCAGTGGCGCTGTAGATGCCGATGTCGCGGTCACTAGTGGAGTTCATAGTGGTTCATGGTGCGAAGAACCACTAGTGATCGGTGATCTATAGTAGTGCTTATTGTTTTGATTGATAGTGGTTCATGTAATTGATGTAGTAACATGAACCACTATAGTTTAGCCCCATGCTAGTTACTGATATAATGACTAACATTTCATGCTGCTAATCGTGGTTTGCCTTCCTCAACATTGCCCTGGTGCTTTGGAACATCAACCATCGATGGAAATTGCATGATTGTAGCTCCCTGGTGAGTTTACCGTAGGTCATTGCAGTTAATTAAGAACGGATGAAAATGTTTGATACCTGTTGTTGGTTGATCGCGACTGGCGACAAATGCTTCATAACCTCAATGACCATTAATAGATGCCCAATAGTCGTCGGGCACAACAACCAATAAGCATCCGCATTGCTAGTGATTAGTAGTCCTGGGTGGCTGGTTATTGATGGCCGAGAGCAGCCAAACAACCAACAAGCATGGATAAGAACGGTTACTGATGGTCAGTGCCAGCCACCAACTGCGGCTGGGCATGTCCATAGGGCAGCAAACCCTCGAGCGCCTGCACATGTTGAACGGTTGGAAGCTGCCTTGGGTTTTTCCTTGGGTTTTTCCTTGGGAATGGCTCCCCAACACCGAGTCACAGTTCCATACTTGCATTGTGTTTATATTTGCACTACTGAGGGATCATTTCCAGCCTGGAGACCAGTTGGTCTTGGTGGACAGCTGTCGGCCCGGGCAGTGCATTGCAGCTGGTTTCAACAGCAACGCCATTTTGCCACTGCGTTCGCTGAGCAGATCAGCACGCTGGCGGCAGAAAAAGAAGTTCAGGAAGCGGGCTTTCGTTCCCTTCTGGTTAAGCTGCAGTTCCCCCCTGTAACTCACCAAGGCGAAGTCCGAAAAGACGCGGTTTGCACCAGGTGCCAAAGCAAATGCGAGCCCTGCGCACTTTGACAGCGACCGTCTCTAGGCCACACACCAAGATGAGACGTCTCCAACCTGCAGTATTTGTCGAGCAAAGGTGGCCAAGACCGTTACGTCAAGGCACTTGAAGCAAGAGCTTTGTGCGAATGCCGTTTCCGCAGGACGAATTCGCATGCAACTCTGTAGAAGGGTATCCCATTAGGAAAGTGATCATTTCATCCCTACCTGGAAGGATCTATGCTTCTGGGAATGTATATTCAGCTCAATAGGGTTCGCCAGTACCCATGGCGCAAACTGCTGCGAACCAATCACTATCGAATCGGGCCACCGTCGGCGGTCTGTTTGAAGACTATTCAGATCAATCTCAATGTTCAAAAGCAGGATGTACGATTCACACTATTGTGACGACATGACACTTGCCAAAGGTTGCCATCACCAGCAACGTTCAATCACGGGTGTTGTAATTCTTTCCGGGTCATCCTTCATTTCCAACTTGGGGTTCTGCTGGATGTATCATGGAGATAGGTCACCATCACTGCACGGTGTCCAACTGTTGGGGTGGCTTCGAATTGGTGTGCCCTGTTGATGCTTCGCGTTAACACAGATATCCTGCATTAAGTGACCACCACTAACCACCTTTGGTGGGTTGTTTTTTTTCCCAAAGTGATACGCCCCATTCTCACTACTGTTTAACACTTCTAGCCATCGCCAAGCATCATGAATCATCGCTCAGGGTCATTAAGCAGCCTCTACCCATCGGTCAATAGAATCGAACATCATGATCAACCATTTTTGAACATGAATCAACTGCTGATCAAAACCATCAACTGATCCTTAATCAACCCTTCCGATCAATTAAACAAGCATCAATTAGCAGCAATTAACCTTCGTTGTCCACTAGATATCCATGAATTGGGCACATCAGAATCATTAACTAACCAACATGCAACCACAACACCTGATTGATTCACAGCTCTACCATTACTTCATCATCAATAATACATCAATCAGTCCTTCACCATGAATTAACCATGAATGAACCCTGATTGGCAACCATGATCAACCACCATCATCAACCTCCCATGAATGTTGACTATTCACCATAATTGACCCTCACTCATGAATGTGTCCGCCAAAATTTGCCATCATCCACCGCCAGCAACCATGGTCCACAATCACGATCATTTGGCCACAACTCAACTACTATTCGGTTGTCCCCCCTCATTCACCATCGTTTTCCTGGTTATTGTTGATTACTATCCTCCATGAGTTGGTTGGTTAATATTGACCCATTGTTGACCCATTGCCATTTAACCTTCACACCCCCCCATATGAACATCCCATACCTGGCAGCCAGGTCACCTCGTTTCGCCCCTTGCGCGCCTACGTCTACCGTGAGGGGCTCACGCGGTTCGCGTCCAAGGCGTATAGCACCGACGAGGACCGGTGGATGGTGGTGAATCAGTGGTGAATCACTTGGTTTGGTCAGGTCTGCCGGGCCGGGATCAACCGCTGACTGGAAAGACTTGCAGGGGCTCCAGCTTCTGCGCTGGCCAGGTCTAGCCCTGAGTGGATCCAAGTTCTTGAACTTTGCCAGGTGGTGTCCAGCCTGCGTGCCGTTTCATCCAGCACGGGAGGGACATACCAGCACCATCAGGTTCCTGATGTGGACACCTGATCGTTTTGAGTGGCCAACCGGTGTGGCGCGGCTTTGTTGTGAGGAAGACTCAAAGGAGGCTGCAGGGCGTGGGGGCCCGCACGAGGGTTTTAATTCCCGACCATCTTTTGCACGGGATGTTTTTCCTGCAGGAAGAACACATCGGAATGCTGCACGACCAAGCATTCTGCTGAGGGTGTGACAGTAATCGGTGCCAACAGCAGACACCTCCTGATTGGTTGGCGGATGGCGCAGCAGCGGAATTTTTTTTTGATGAAGCACCTGGCCTGCCCTGCGTGCCGGCAACATGCCTTGCAGGTATCGAGCGGCTACTCAGGGGACCAACGTGGAGCACACGAAGTGTGCAGATGGCAATGGTTGATTAACACCCATTTGGCCCATTACCGATAACTCCCCGCGAATACTATGGAAATCACAATACCAGGGTAATGACCAGGTTGATTGATTATTAGTATGGCTCAGAAATCACAACACTTAGTCACAGGTAGTTGATCAATTTTGGAGAGTGGTGGTTTGTAATCACGGTGAATCAGCTTAGGAATAGTCATGATCCATTGATGCGCGATTTTGCTTTCGCCTAATGATTGACAATTATTGACAAAAAGCCATGAAGAGTGTTTAGTAGTGATTAGCGGATGAATTAGACGTGATGTAGGAACCGCTACTTAGTGGAGAGTGGTTAAGAATAGTGGTGATTACTGGTCATGGCGTCATGGCTGATCTTGGTTCAGAACGGTTGAATAATGACAAGACCAGGGCTATGGCTACCAACTTATAATTACACGGTTGGTGATGGTGAAGAAGCTGGTAAATGATGACTAGTGATGGCGAAGGAGCTGGTAGATTGTTGGTAGGGCATCATGATTGGCAAAAAATGGTGTCGTTCGTGAATGATTTTGGTTACAAATGGTCACTGTCGTCGTGGCACCCAAGGTGACCCCCCAGGGTTGATGAAGCCCTGCCAGTTGCCGGGTTAGCAGATGCCTCCCTGGTGGCAGGAGCATTTGGCAGATGTGTATCGACACTTGACGAACTACTCCATCAACAAAGGCGCCGAGAATTTCCAAGAAAACCAGCGCGTCCAAGCGGACAACTACGGCCACAAGTGGAGCCTGTCGGCTCTCAATCGACATCTCAGATGTATCTCGGCAGGATCATCTCATGTAGTTGGCAAGTTTGGGGAGTTGCAACTGCCCTAACAGGGCTCATGGTTTAGTGGGTTATAATTAGCTGGTTACAACTAGCTAACCAGCTACCAACCGTGATTGTTGGTGATTATTAGATTGTAGCCAGGGCTAGACCTTTTGCTCGCGGGTTACAACCATGCTTAGGGCATGGTCACGTTAGTCCGTTGTGTAGTTTGGAAAGTTCGATGAACCTGTCATCACCACCATCAATCATCTATGAGCTACTAACTACATCCTCTGGTAGTTGACTGACAAGGGAGTAGATGACCCAAGATAGCAGTGCCAAGTGCGAGAAGTGCTTGGAGGTTGGCCTTCCAGCATTTGGGATACCAGTCAATGACTATGATAACTATGCTAAGAGAGAGCTAAGATTCCATCACGATGTTGGGAATATCATCAAGTTGATGATCGAGTAATCCAGGAGTAGAGTCCAGTCAGATGTTTGAATGAATCCTGGGTTTATATCATGGACGCTTTCTGGGTTGAACCCAGCCGGTGCGTCAACAAGTATTGGACGACCGCGTGGCACTGCTCAATGTGGCTGGGTGCGATGCGACAACACCATGAGTCGATCCAGAATGATGGTGCACCTCCAACAGGGATGGTTTCCCACCCTTGAAAATCATTGATGCATTGATGGTTAGTGGATATACAATACCCATGGATCGGCCCCCATTTGCTGCTCAGAAATTGTGGGAGATTTCTCGGCACGGTTCGGGGATACCGGGATATCCATCAATGGATATTACCATGTTTAGTGGGATATTTCCTGGTGGAAGTCTGAACTCGAGGCATTGGAATCAATGTGAAAGAGATGTGGAGTCGTATCATGGACATCATCGTCAAGACGCTGCTTGCCGTTGAGACCCTTGGACAAAATCAACAGATTTGGATCCTGGGTGATGTTTGCACTGAATCTTTCCTCGCATGGGGTGGAAGGACAAGAACTGGCAAGAACCAAGAGGGAGCAACGACTTAGTGGCTAATGGTGGTGATTGATGACTGTCATGATTCAAGAGACTCACCGATAACCTGGAGGTATATACGTATATACAATTATATGCCATGAATATTTGAATATGACAATTTGTATCGATTTATTCATTTTTATGTATATATTTTTTCTCTACCTGCAGATATTCATCCACATATATGTATATGAGTTTGATTATGTGTAAATAGTCAGGCATGAAAGAAGAACAGACGCGCGGTGGTCCACCCTTGCAGTGGCCCAAAGTGCTGGCGATTCACCATGTGATGGGTGTAGCTGGATCGAGGATTCCTGGAAGCCAACGAGTTGTAGAGGGTTCCTCTGTTGTGGATCTGGTAACAGAGGAACCACATTCCTTGATAAATCCCCCAAATTTGATGGTAAACTGGGGATTGTTATCAATATGGATCTATTCTGACAATATTTATTGTTGATCCCGTTCGGGCTGGTATGGTAGTGTTATGCTGATCATTGTTCTACTTGGTACGCGTCGGAAGCATCTATGAAGGTGCGGTCTCTAATGGCTTGAAGGAGGGGTCAGCATTTGGAGATTGATTGTTATATTGGCAGCGCCGCCTTTCCGCCAAAGAAGGTTGACTCATTATTGCTGATTATATCAATGTGTACATGTCATTTGTTTAGTTTAATTGTTATTGTTCCTTACCCGGTATGAACAAAAATGCTTTGTCTTACAGCGATCATTATTGTTAATAAACATGGATTGCCCTGTTGTTGACCAGCATTCACCATGATTCTTGGCGACTATTCCTTACGATAAACCATCGCAAAACACCCTTGAACTATACTGCCCACAACAGGTTCAATCCTGGTTGAGGACCATCAACATCTGCATGCTTGGCACCACCGGCTCCCAAACCACCCCACACCAGGGGCCGGGGTCCACCCCCCCACCAGCGAGGCCAGCCATCAGCGTGGCGACGAAGGAGTCCTGCATCCACGAGCAGAGCTGCTTCGAGCTTTATGGTTTCGATGTCCTCGTGGATGAACATCTGAAACCCTGGCTGTTGGAGGTGGGCGGGAAGGTTTGGGGGGAGCTGGCAGTCGTGGTGAGATGAAGCCGTCATATGATGGTGTTTAGCCACAGCTCGGAGCCCCAAAGTCATGGTTGGAGTTGATGACTATGAAAGGTTGATATGTAGGATGAGTTGGGGGTACCCCTACTTTGAGAAACACCCATATGAAATGCACTGTGATTGACAACTCAGAATTTCACCATGCATTTGATTGCTAGTTAATCGGAGATGAAAATGTTGACGCTTGAAGAAGGGCACAACATTTGCAGCAATCAACAAGAAGCAGGGACTGATCCTTGCTTCTCTTTGTTGGCTGGTAGATGTTGGTATTCGCGAAGAAGAAACCTAGTTATTCAGACGTTATTTCACAACAAACCAGAAACAAACCACAGTGACCTACAGTGACGATTTGGAACCAAATACCTTCGTTTTTGGCCAGCTCTACCTGGACGAATTTTTGGGGAGTCCCCCGTGGCCTCCATGGCAGAAAATCTAGGCAAGACCAGCCACTACCCCAAACGATCAATACGATCTCCTTTGTAGACGTATTCTATAGATGTACCATTCTGGTTGATCATGGTTGATGACAAGGATTGCCATATCAACCGTTTGTTTGTTATGATTCCGTAAATGATCCATTCTGGTTGAACAGTGCTTAAAACTGCTTTGATATTTAATATGTGTGGCTAACATTTACTGTTGGATGCTATTGCTGGCTCTTGATTGCCAATAATGATTGGAGCAGCGTACATGTACCAACAATTACCAAGCAAGCGATACAGATGTGTTGATGATACTAGTACCCATGATTTGTTGCTGAACATCACCATCACCCATGTCAATGGCAATGATTCAGATCTGTATCAGCGAGTGTTGATGATGATGATCATCATCATCATCATCATCATCATCATCATCATTTGATGCAGTTTGCTCTCACAGCGTATCAAGTATTTCCGGGGATCATGACCATCATGGGATTCCTCCCCTGGTAGCGCGGTCCCTGGATCATGGTTAGCTATACAGTGATTATTTGATACTGTGTATGGTTTCTTTGATATAAAGGTTTATCAATGATATTGTGTCTTTTTAATCTAAAGTATCATCTATGTAGAGCATCAGCTATGCATGATGTATTGATCAAATATCATGCCCTTGTGATATTGCTGTGAAAGACAATATCAGGCATGTAGTCATGGCTTTGAGCGACAGCTAATACCCACTAGTTGCAATCATGTTTTGCTATCATGAAATCGACCATCTTTGACCAATGCGTGTAGATTTACATACCATTCAGAACCGTGCGTAATGGTCATTCACCATGTTTGCTCTCAGTAATCATTTCAAACTGACCATCATTAGCCAGTCAATTCACAAACATGAACTGTTATCAATTACCAATTAGCCATTATTTATCCATGAATCATGAACCATCGATACTGGTTAACCATGCACCAACCACATTAGAAAAGCACGAACTACCTGTTATGCAATTTGGAAGCGCCATTAGCGACTATCAACCATTATTCATCATTGTGAATTATGATTGGTCAAGCAACAATCATTCATCCTTAACTATCATCAATCCTTGACTATGCCCACCACCCTGTTGTAGGATCAACAAGGCCTAATGACCATGGTCACTTTTGATCCTCAATCCTTGTCATTTTACATCATGAACCACTCCGAAGCATTACTAAGCATCATTAAGATCACGATCGATCATCATGAGTAATCCTTAATTAAGCATAAACTATTAACCATCCATAACCATCCTCTATCAGCCATCCTTAACCATTTCCACCACCCCCTTATAGGTGCTGGCCATCCTCGTTCACTGCTGGCAGGTGAATCTAAGCCCCAGCATGCAGGCCGAGACCGGCGCAGCGGCCCATGGTGTGTGAGTCACGCTCTGCAGGGCTATGACACCAAGGTGAGTAGCAGTGGTTGGTGGATGTTGATGGTAGTTCATGGATGATAGTTGTTAATAGTGATTAATGATTGGTTGATTAGTTGATGATTGGTTAATAGGTTCATTACCAGTGGTTCATGGATGATAGTTGTTGTCAATCGTTTATGTTTACCTGGCGGTCAGTGGTGATGATGGTTGATGAGTTGATAGTAGTTCACAAGTAGCATTGTTTTGTTTCACACATGTTTGGTTTTTGTCAAACATGTTACAGTTCACAAGTAGGAAGGGTTGATGATGGCCAATGGAGAATGATTGTTGACAACGGTTGATAGATGCTGATAGTCGTCATGAATTGGTAATGGTTAATGAGTAGCTGTCAATGGTTAATGTGCGCGTCACAAGCACCATCTTAGCCACATCTTCACCGCCCATTTAGCAACGTTGAGTGCGATGAACCATGTGTTGCTCATCAACCAACCACCGTTAATGGATCAAACACCATCCTCAACCATCAAACACTAGCACCAGCAAGCACCATGATCAACTGGCAAGCGACCTCAGCTAAGCACCAGACCAGCCACCCTACCATCACTGGTTGACAATCATCACGTGGCATATCCCCAGATGGTACCAGGAGTCATCGCCATCATAAACTGGCAGTCTCCCCTGCGAACCACTATTTAGCCATCATTGCCATTGTAAACCATCCATTACTTGGAATCACTCATCAGCTACCGCGAACCTACCATCCTTCACCAAGCATCATCAACTGGAGTGTGCATTGATGATATACCATTGTCGACCGTAGGAACCATCAATGAACCATCATTGTGGCTATTCATTGCTCCCTGAGGTTCGACCATGGTTCACCATCATCGTCATCATCATCATCATCATCATCATCATCATCATCATCATCTTCATCCTCATCCTCATCCGCATCTTCATCCTCATCCTCATCCTCATCCTCAATCCATTCACCATATCCCTATTCATTCTGTTCATTCATCACACCAGAATCAACCATGAATTCTTCACCATGTTTCACGCACCATATCATCCTCACCTGGTGGAGTCTCCATTGGACAAGCCGTCATTACTGTCACCAGCCAGAGTCTCCCCTGTTGACCATTCTTAACCATTGATTAACGACCATCATTCATCCCCACAAGTCATCACCAGGCGGAGTCTCCCCTGGATTACCGTACTAACCATGGCGGATCATCCTGGACCATCATCCTCAACCCAAGAGTATCCATTGATGAACCACCACGGTTCACCACGCAGAGTCTCCCTTGGACAAGCAGATTCATCACACCATGGTAAACCATCAATTCATCATGTTTCACCACATCCCCACCGTTCATCCCCAGGCGGAGTCTCCCCTGGACAAGCAGATTAAGAGCTCCCTCTTGGCCGATGCTTTCAACCTGCTGGGCGTGCGGCGCTTGGACGCCGCCACCCTGACGTCCGCGCGCCTGCGCGCGCGCTTCCTGCGGCCTGGCGGCGCATGGTGAAGGGTGGGATGTCATGGTGGAGGGGCTGAATGGGTTGATGATGGTGGTGGATAGGGAGGACGAGAGTTGATGATGATGGTGAGGATGAGGATGAGGATGAGGATGATGATGATGATGATGATGACGACGACGACGACGACGATGATGATGATGATGATGATGATGGTGAGGATGATGATGATGATGATCATGATGATCATGATGATGATGATGATGACGACGACGACGACGACGATGATGATGATGATGATGATGATGGTGAGGATGATGATGATGATGATCATGATGATCATGATGATGATGATGATGACGACGACGACGACGACGATGATGATGATGATGATGATGATGGTGAGGATGATGATGATGATGATCATGATGATCATGATGATGATGATGATGACGACGACGACGACGACGATGATGATGATGATGATGATGATGGTGAGGATGATGATGATGATGATCATGATGATCATGATGATGATGATGATGACGACGACGACGACGACGATGATGATGATGATGATGATGATGGTGAGGATGATGATGATGATGATCATGATGATCATGATGATGATGATGATGACGACGACGACGACGACGATGATGATGATGATGATGATGATGGTGAGGATGATGATGATGATGATCATGATGATCATGATGATGATGATGATGACGACGACGACGACGACGATGATGATGATGATGATGATGATGGTGAGGATGATGATGATGATGATCATGATGATCATGATGATGATGATGATGACGACGACGACGACGACGATGATGATGATGATGATGATGATGGTGAGGATGATGATGATGATGATCATGATGATCATGATGATGATGATGATGACGACGACGACGACGACGATGATGATGATGATGATGATGATGGTGAGGATGATGATGATGATGATCATGATGATCATGATGATGATGATGATGACGACGACGACGACGACGATGATGATGATGATGATGATGATGATGATGATAGTTGATGGTGGGTCGATGGTAATGAGTGAACGATGGTCAAATAATGACTAAGCTTTGTGGTCAGCTAAGAGCAAGGAACAACAACGGAGATATACAACAACAATCACCAAGAAGAGGCTGATGATCTTTGTGTTTCAATGAACCGAGCGAGTTGATACTGCTTCGACCCAGGACAACCAGGAGCTGGCCACTGATGGTTGATGATGGCTAATGATTGATGATAAAGGTGCCTAATAGCTATTGATAGTAGTCCTGAATGTTGTCATGATTATCCGTCGACAATTCAAGGCTACTGGTTGTTGTAAATGATGTTTAACCATTGTCATTTGTAGTAATTCTGAAGGATGGGGATGGCTGACAATGGTAAATGCTGATTGTTGATTCATGCTCCATCTGATGTTCATGGTCGGCAACTTATTCGGGTTCAGCGCGTGACTTGAGCGCGACAAAGGTGTACAGAAGCAAGTAAGGACAATATATGAGCCGTGTGATGTTGAGCGCTGGTTGGTTCTTAGATTTAGATGATACTGTCGACTTTGATGGATATGGTTGAAACTAATGATGACCAAAACCCGCATCAAGTTGACCCGCCTGCTGTTAACGTGTGTGATTTTCCAACTGGTTGTTGATGCTGCTCAAACGAGCATGATGCTCCTAAATGCTGTAATAAAGGCAGTAGGGGATGATACTGATATGCTCTTGCTTGCTGACTGCTACTGATGATCTATGAACTGGGGATCCCAAGCAGTGAGATATGAACCAGATAGGCTTGCATGGTATGTCCAGCTTCCATGAGGGACGACGACTTATCCACCTGTCACTCACCATGTGTTTGGGAGTTCATTTGGGAGTTGGTGTGTTATCCAACTTTTGGAATTGGTCCCCCACCGTTTGAAGCAGCTTCTCAATGGAACAACCAAGCATCGTTAGTCCTGGTATGGCCCTCCACCTCGATCTCACAGTTCTTTCCCACCTCCAAGAAAGAGTCCCAACTTCCCACTCTTTCAACAGCAACAAACACCTGGTCAACATGGGTTGATATGGGTTGCCTTCAATTCTCCTAGTGATGTGGGATTGTCATGATAAAAGTACTGCTATGTTGTTCTTTGCCAGCCGCAACTTAGCGAAGACCTCGCCAAGCACAACGTCGAGCGTTCCACGATAAGCGACGGCGAACGAAACCCCGACCTCGGTAGACCAGCATCTCCAACATCAACCAATACCAACCACCATGAATCACCACCATTGGCTGTAAGCAAACAACACTGACTGCCAACATGATAAATCATTAGCTGTAAGCATCAAGCTAACCATAGGTCACCGCGAGTCACTGCCATGAACTACCACCATCAACCATTAACCACCACAAACCACCATTAAACAACCATTAATCACCATTAGACCACCGCTAACCATAATCATCATTGATCAGCTCACCAACCACCAGTTTCAACCGCCATTCAGCCTATCACCAGCTGATTGGTTGAAGCATCAAGCACCATTAAACCATCATTAAACCATCATTTTGAATCGCCATTCAGCCTACTCCACTATAGAATATCATTAAACCACCAGTCTTGCCTGTAAACCACCAGTTTCAACAACCAGAAAGGCTATCCTCAGCTGCTTTTTGTTCTGAGGTACCACCAGTTTTTACTACCATTTAACCACCATCAACCTTGTTGAATCAGCATTTTCACCACCATGTTTCTTCTGAGGTACCAGTTTTTTACCACCATTTTTGCCTCTAAACCACCAGTTTCAACCACCAGAAAGCCCATCACCTCAGCTGCTTGTTGAGGTACATGAGCAAATTGCAGAATTCCATGCCCAAGAGCAACATCTCCAAGCACCTCCTGGGTCATCGCCACGACCCCTTGCGCGGAGCGAGCACCGGCGGCGAGCCGGAGGAGCTGCCATGGCGCCTGTGGAAGAACAGCTGATGATGGTGGTGGATGATGGATCAAGATAATGAATTCTATGCTGGTTGGTGTTTAATGGTGGCTATTCATGATGATGATGATGATGATGATGATGATAATGACGATGATCATGATGCTGATGATGATGACGACGACAATGATGATGATAATGACGATGATCATGATGCTGATGATGATGACGACGACAATGATGATGATAATGACGATGATCATGATGCTGATGATGATGATGATGATAATGACGATGATCATGATGCTGATGATGATGATGATGATAATGACGATGATCATGATGCTGATGATGATGATGATGATAATGACGATGATCATGATGCTGATGATGATGATGACGACAATGATGATGATGATGATGAGGATGATGAGGATGATAATGACGATGATCATGATGCTGATGATGATGATGACGACAATGATGATGATGATGATGAGGATGATGAGGATGATAATGACGATGATCATGATGACGACAATGATGATGATGATGATGAGGATGATAATGACGATGATCATGATGATGATGATGACGACAATGATGATGATGA
>VSDK01024486.1:57264-72264 GCA_009767595.1 Symbiodinium kawagutii
TCAGCAGGATTAGTCACAATCATGATGTGAATCAACCATCATTCATTGTTCCTCGAGAACCATGATCAGGACCCATGATTTAAGCATCATGAATCCTCGTTTTTTGTTTAAACCATTCACTCGCAGCGGCCTTGGGGGTGTTCCAATGCGGCAACATTCGTGGTAGTCAAAACGATTTTTCAGCCTTCAATATCAACAATGAAAGCCAATAGTTCAACATAAAGCACTAACCATGAGTTCATCATCAAAATTAGACGAGTTTGAACCTATATGTCCCTGGTAAATCGGCCGATACATCAACACTTTGCCAGCATATTAACCTAACGTTCACCACTAGATAGCCACAATGGCGGTATTTTCCCCATGTTTTTCCAGATTTCACCACGTTCCCCGGGCTGCACTGAGATGGTGGCCCCGCACCGCCCGACGGTCAACCGTAGCTTGGCAGAGCGGAAGTGATTGAGAACCAACAGGGGGGTGATGCTAGGGTGAATGATGGTTAAGAATGGCTTAGTTGATGGTGAATAATGGTTGATGTAGGTTTCATTGGTGGTTAATAATGGTTTCGTGGATGATGGTTGGATTAATTAGTTCAAAGATGGTTTAATGATGGTCAACAATAGTTGATATAGGTTTGCTGATGGGCAATGATGGTTTCATTGATGGTGAGTAATGGCTGATATGGGTTTAATTGATTATTGTTGTTCATTGATATTGGTTGATAATGGTTGAATCCATGGTGTTTGACAATGATTGATGAAGAATGATGGTTACCAACTGGTGATAGTGACAATGACTAATAAAAGCTGATAATTATAAATAGTGGCTAATTGATGGCTGGATTACTTATATTAGCCATGATTTTACTGATACCTATGGCTAAGAAGGGTTAAGAATGGTTCATTTCTGGCCAATCGATGTTTAATAGTCATTGATTATGCTCAGTAGTGGCTCATTGATGGTCAATAGTGGTTGATAGTTGAATCACACAAGTTACAGCCCAATGGCTGATTGATGGTTACTAGAGGTTGGTAATGGCTACTGCATGGTTAGTTACTGATCATTGGAGGTGGGGAACATGATCAACCTCAAGTGGTGGTAAGTTCGCTGATAGAAAATGATGCGCAATGGGTGTGCACACTCACGCTTGGTTCATGATCAATAGTGATTGATGGCTGATAACCGCTTAGTAATGGATAGTTCCGGTTCTTTGATTAATCATTTTTATTGGTTACTGGTTGGTTGCAAGGTGTTGAAATTTTATTTTGGTGAATGATGGCTAATTCTGATACATGACCGAAGCTCAAGGTTACTCGAGCATCATCAAAATCATGTGTTTCTTAATCATCAAGCCCCAATTAATTAGCCACTATTCAATGGTTATGCCAAGGATGGCTAATGATTAGTTGGCTAACGATTAATCAATCGCGAGCAAATCAACTATCCATTTGCCACAATCATCCACTAGCTAGCAATCGACCGTCAACTAGCAGTTCATTGACCATCATTAACCAATGGTTAACCATCCATTAGCCATTAAGCATCGACTAGGGCTGCACGGAGCACAAAAACAGCCGTTGAGCATCATTAGTAAGCCGTGATTTGCCATGGTTTCACCACCAACTAACTATTGATTATAAGTTTATTGTCAATCAAAACTTGGCGCTAGTTCATAGAATTTGCCGTTAGTTGATAGTTAGCCAATTATCTAATAGCTATTTAGCTGATGATTGACCATCATTAGCCATTAGTTAATACTTGATTCGCCATGAATTAGCAACTAATCAACAATGAATAAACCGTTCATTGATCATTTGTTAACAAGTCATGGACCATGACTGAACCATAATTGAGCGGTGTTTAACCATTGTTTTGCCATTGGCTGACCATTTGTTAAGAAGTTATCATTTGAAGAATCACCAGTGAACAAGTTATTAGCATCAATGCACCACTAATTAACCATCAGCCAGACAAGATCAGACATCAGTTAACCCACTATGAGCCGTTGTAAACCACACCATTTGCAAATCATTAATCGCATTGTCAGCCACTCCTAGCCACTCATGATAATCATTATTAATCATTCCTTAACCATCAATTCACCAGTTATCAACCACACTACTAGTCACTACTAGCCATTGTGACCCCTCAAAAAACACTACAAACCACCACCATTAGCCAGTATCAACCATTACAACCATTATCATCCGCTATCATTAATCATCATCAACCACCACCACTTGACCACTATAAACCACCACTATCAGCAAGTCACCACCAATACACCAGCATCAGCAATGCACCACTCTCAGGTCGGTGCTGGGGCGTCAGTTCTTCAGCCCAAAGAAGCAGGTCACCGCTGCTTGAGCGATCAGAGTTGATGATTTGATGGTTGGTTGGTGGTTGATCAATGGTTCATTGATGGTGAAATGATGGTTGGTTGATGGTCGACTGATGGATAGCTGATGTCGAAATGATGGTCGATTGATGGTTAGCTGATGGGGAAATGATGCTTGACTAATGTTTAGCTGGTGGTGAAATGGTAGTTAGTTGATGCTTGGTTGATGGCTAGCTGGTGGTTGCTTGATGGTTAGTCGATGGTGGGTTGATGCTTAGCTGATGGTGAAATGACAGCTAGTTGATAGTTGAGCGACGGCTGGTTGATGGTGAACTGATGCTTAATTGATGGCTGATTGATGGTTCGCTGATGTTGACACGATGATGGTAGTTGATGTTTGAATGATGGCGATGTTTGAATGATGGTTAACTCACGGTTACTCACGGTTTGTTCATGGTCAGCTGGTGCTGAATTGATGCTCAATTGATGGCCAAAGCCTGCCCTGACAAAGGGTAAGCAGTGTCTATGGCTCGTTACATGTCGCACGCGATGCACTGACTTCAGAGCAACCCAGGCCTAGTGTCGGTGCACAGGCCAAGAGACCCATGGGGTCAAGTTTCTTACAGATCCTGAGAACTGAGGAGACGTCCTTACTTGCTTGGCCGGCATGCCTATGTATTACCACCAGCTTACAGCAAAATGGAAAGATGCTTGCAGCATCAAGGTGCTCTTGCAGGCAGTCAGAGAGCTCCAAGGTGTCACCCAGGGCGCGGAACTACGGTCCGCTGGTGCCCAGGGTCCACCCTTCAAGTGATGCGAATCATGTGCTTTAATGACTTGGGAAACGGCATAGAATCAACAAACCAATGGCTCATCATCACCAACGGTTCACCAACTGGTTATCACAACCCTTCTGACCAGTACAATTTGAACACAGCCATTGTGTTGATATCAATGATTATTAATAGCAGTATATAGTATGACCATTAAGAATGAACCGCCGGAACGGAATTTGGATTGTAATCACCATTCACCAGTGCCACCCATTGACAACTGTATTTGATAAGCATTGCGACTAATAACCTATTAAAGTCCAATTTCGTTGGTTGATATCCACGATCGATCAAGAGATGGTCGATTATCCTACAGTGTCAACCACTTTTGAGCGTCATACTGGGCTGTGTTTGTTTTTGTTGCTTTTGCATCCCAAGAAATACCATGTATTTCCAGTAATTGCACCAGTCACGTTGTTGTCGGTGACACTTTACCTGGAATGTTGCTGTTGATTTTATGTGTTGATGATACTTCCTGACTTACGAACCCTAGTATTCTTCAAAGTTTGTTTGTGAAAGGTGTTGTTGGATCATCTAAATTGACCACTGATGACCCCTTCAATCAACCAGTACCAACCATTCTTGATCATCATGAACCTGGGTGAACAAACAACCCAAGCATCAAACCATGTCTTTTAACAAAAGTTTGACAAACATCATTTCGAATAAGCATCTTCAGTAACAGTGATTATCAACCATCATTATCAGCCTTACCCCCACTAATTCACCACCAGTAACCACCGGTTTTTCACCATTACTACCCATCATTAACCATGGTTTGTTCGCCCCCCGGCCCGGTCGCTTCCGCACGTGGAGGTTTATTTGAATTCCCTCAGTGAGCAGCACTTGCGGCTTTTGGCGCAAGCCTTAGAGGAGACGCAGCGATGTTGCCCCTTGGAAGCGGCGCAGCGACCAGGGCGACAGGGCGCAAGTGGTGATGGGTGGTTGGTCGATGATGGCGGGATGATGATGCTGATTGATCGTGAATTGATGGTTACTGATTGTTATTTGAAATGATGAGTGCTGGTAAATGATGATACGTGATGATTAACCATTGGTTCCTGATTGGGTTTCGTTTCTTTTGAGATGATCATGATGGTTGTTGATCGCAAACGGCTTTTGCTGGCTGATTGATAGTTAATACTGACGGAGAATGATTGTTTGCTGGTGGTTGATAGCGGTTCCTTAGTGGCTGATTGGTGGTCATTGTTGGTTTGTTCATTTCAATGATGGATCATGTATGGATATTCATGATTTGATGGTTGACAATGGTGAGTGTTGGCTTGTGAGACTGATAATGAGTATAACCTATGGTTGATAGTGGTCAAGTAGTTTGCTTGTGTGATCACTATTAATCAGCAATAGTGATGATGATGATGATGATGATGATGATGATGATGATGACTATCAATCAGCAATAATGAAGAAGAATGGTTCACAACAGTTCACAATGGCTCAGGACATCTGATAGTACTCAGGATGAAGCTGTACCCAACGCTCACTACCTTCTAGTAAACTAACCTGAAAGCCTGAAAGCCAAAAATCACCTTCTTTCTCTACTTAAACTAACAGTAAATGGTGGATTCTCCACTTCCAGGTTAGTTCAGCAGAGGGTAAGAGAGGTTACTCAAAAAGGTGATGGCTTCTTCAGCAATAAAATGGTATCTCCCCAAAATTATGTGATTGTTGTTTGTCTTTTTGGTGTTTCCAGATTCTGCAGCCCAACTCCCTTCTCTTGGTTTGGTTGGCGGAGTATCCGAACATGAGATTCAGAGCAGTGAGTCAGCATCATGAATGTGGAACATGCATTCGGCATCGTTCAATGGTTAGAGCGTTGAGCGGACATGTCCGTGCAAGGGCCAAGCAACAATCCCTTTATCATCAGCATCTGTGCCACCAATACGGTGACCGTTTGGTGTACTGGAGCAGCCGAGGCATTTCACGCCAGCAGGGAACATCAATTGTATTCATAACAGATGCAATCGACCAAGTAAAGTTCATGCTGCCGCGACATGAATGCACGCGGAGTAAAGAATTCGCGTCGCATGGCGGTTTTACATCCTGGGTTGACATGAACTGTGAAGAGTCCAACGTTCCTGTTTTTGTTCGTGCGCCTGGGGTTTGAGCCAGGGTAAACAACAGGAACATCAACGAATTCAGTGATATGAGGCAATGATAGTTCAAACGGGTTGGATTCCCAACTGACTCATAGCTGCTAACGAGCAAAGCTATACAACCCGTAAAAAGAATCGATGACTATCCACTAAAACGTTCATACCTTGTGATTGGCATCATCCAGCAAAACATGGGAACAAAACCTGTGAAGACCCAAAAGCAAGAAGTCCTGTCACCAGCAACCATTCGCTGACGGTTCATTGACATTCATTTACCAGGTGTTTCACTATCTTGACCGATGCCTCCAACTGCTATTGATTTTGTGGTTTACACCCGCTGTTGATGTGGGGCTCAACATGTAGGCTTATAACGCTCATAATGATAAGTACAACCATCGATAGCCAGCAACACTGCTACGACAGAACTGCAGTGATGTCGGGGTCACGTTGAAATTCCTACAACATGGTAGTGACAATCGTGAACGAGCAAGCCGGGGTATCATCAACAGTGATAGGCATCCGCATTGGGCAGACATAAAAAAGTCAAAAATGGCTCTCGAACGTGTTCCCCTTCTAAGCTGGCAGCTCAAAAATCAACAGTTTTGAGAAACCATCTCTGCATAACGGATGTTCCACTTTTACCCGGTTGACCCAACAGAGGGTACCAGGTGCTTGGTTGCTCTTTGTTGATGGTGATCTTTGATCAACAAGCATCATTCAGCTTATAGTTGCGAATATTGTTTGTGATCATGCATTGCAAGTTTGTTGCTAAATGACAACCATTATTTTCAATCATTATCAACCAGATTTCTGGTGGTTTCTCTCATGGTTGGCTGGTTTGGTGAAATAGTTGGATGATTCCATCCCCCTCCCAGTTGGTTGGTGTTCGATTTTCCGTTGGGTTTTTTTCGATCACGTGTCTTTAGGATTGATTAGTGGTGTGGGCGCAACTAGACTCAAACTCAGATCCCGAGATCCTGATGCTCCCTGGCTGTGCAACGGCACCCTTGAGGCAACTTCATCCGGCTCTACCCCACGCCTTCCACGGTGAGACGCTACCAGCCCCTGACCGAGAGCCGCAACATGGAGGCAGGGAACGTTTAAGGGCAGAGGGAAAGCCGGGCAATGGCATTGGTTCAAGTGCGCACACGCGACGCCTCAAGTTCGGGTTATTTGTTTGACAATTGATTATCAATGATGGTTAATAATGGTCAGTCATGATGGGTAGATTAGCAATGGTCAAGAATTCTTGGTGTTTCAAGACTGTCTGCCACATCCACTTTCTTGTCCAGTCATGGCATATGAATGCTCGAAGATGAACCACACCCAAGCAGGTCGAATCCTGAGAACTACAGAATCAGCCAACCCGAGAGAATGGGGAGCCACTGGGTACTTGGATAGCCATGAGTTAGTTCACCCACCCTCATAGGTCCCTGGGGCCATTTACAATAGCTGGCGAACCAAACTCGGGCCCTGCACATCCAAGATATGCATCAAAATTGCTGTTTGATCAGCCAGTCAGCAACATGGCTATGGCCATAGCAGTATTCTCGTTGCAGCTGTCGCTAGCTTGTTGCTGCTCCACGATCAACCATTCCTGGGCACCGAAAAACCTACCATTCTCAACCAACAATCACCATTATCAACGACCCAATGATTGAGCATTAAATGGTTATGGTTCCCAACACATCTCAACCATCATCAACAAAAATTCAACCATCAACCATCATCAACCATTGATCATCAGCAACCAGTATGGTTCTCAACCACCATCCACCATCACTAACCACCATCAATCAACCATTAATCATCAACCTTTAATCATCAACCATTAATCTCAGTCATCATCAACCATGTTTAACCATAATTAACCATCATTAACCATTCAACCATCACTAACCACCATTTAACCAGCATCACCTGTCGCTGTTTGGCACCCCGCTGCAGAGGACGAGTTCCGGAACCAGCTGCTGACGGCGATTCTCTACGCGGAGCAGCTGCCGCTCATGGAACTGCCGCCGGAGGTCCAGGCACCGTCAACGCGCCCCAGGAGGTGACTAACGATGGTTTAACGATGGGGAGTTTTGTATAAAGCATGGATGAATGATGGTTTAATGACGGATTAATGATGGTTTAATGATGATTTAATGATGATTTAATGATGGTTTGATGATGGTTTAACGATGGGGATTTGTTGTATGGTGTAATGGATCAATGATGGTCTAATGATGGAAAAAGTAATATTTAATGGTTTGATGATGGATCAATGATGGTGTATTAATCGTAATTGATGGATTAATGATGCTTCATTATAGTGAATTGATTGCTTAATGATGGTTCACTATGATTAATGGTTCATCAATATGTATGTTTCATGATGGTTCATGTTGTGGTGAATTGATTGTTTAATCATGGTTCATTATGATGTGAATCCCCTTGAGAATGTTGACCCGTTATCTAACTACTCCACCGTTGACCATTTGTAGCCATACTTCAGCCTCGCCACGATCAAGCAGCAGTAGCCAACATCAGCTATCAGCCATGCTTGCAATGATTCTCCCAACCAACCCTTGATGCCCCGAAATCATCAGCCTATTCACACATCAGCCATAACCAGCCTATGGACCATGAAAGAACCAGCTCAGTTTAACCATAATCAGCTTTGTTTCACTATAACCAGCTTCGTTGAACCAGCTGATCTCGCAAGTTGACCACCTACTTCCATGACCCTCATGACCCCCTTCCCCGAGCCTCCACAGTACTGTGCAGCTGGAGGACCCGGAGGCGACCTCCGACACCGAGGAGCTGGTGGAGGTGGAGCCGGCGCCGCCATCTGCCGGGGGCGCGGCCGACAGCAACGTGAAGTCCATCGAGGAGGCGCTGCAGACGCTGAAGGCGACGCCTGGTGGAGGGGTGGCCGGTGGTCCAGGCCAGTGCCTCGCGATGGTTGAAGGACAACAACCGCGCCCCCATGTGGCGAGCTGGGTCAAGCAGTTAACCAACCAGCTAATGGCTTATAATGACCAACAATAGTAGGGAAAATAACCATCAATAATGGCTTATAATGACCAACCAAATCATAGGGAAAAGAATGGTTAATGATGGGGGAACCAGGGGTACAGGGTTTTGACCCACAGCCATGTAAGGGAAGTCATGGACCATATTTTCCAGTGAGTCACCATTAATAGATTCCATAAGTTGATGAATTATGGGGTACCATGGCTTCATGCAGTTGGCGAACTTGGGGGATACCCCTTATTGATCAACCCAGGGGTGTATTAATCCGGGATTGACATGAACGGTTCGTGAGCTGGCTGAGAGTCAAGCTGGTTGATGGCTGCTGGTGAATGATGGTCAATGTCAACGAGATAATGGTTGATATTGCCTGTTCATTCGCTGATGTTTCTGATTGTTGATGGTTAATTACAATGGTTCGTAATAGTTGGTCAATAAAGAGTGAATAGTTGGGTAGAAGGACAACACTAAGCAATCATAGATGATGGTTTCTGGTGATTCATACTAGTGGTTACTGATGATTCATAAGCTCATGAATGATGGCTTGTATGGCAGCACCATTATCATTGAAGTTTGGTCATTGTGGTTGAGCTGATTAAGCATGCTTGCTAGTTATGGAACTTTTCAGTGAACCGCTATCAACTACTATTAACCATGCTTATCATAGATTATCGGCAATGACCGGCTGTGGTTAACACTGCTTAATGGCAGTTGATGACAAATCGATTGACCGGGTTGTTAAGCAAGTCCAGAGCGTAGCAACTTTAAGATGGAAAAAGATCAGGTGACAAATAGTAAATGCATATAAATGCCCTAAAGAACTACTAGCAAACAAGTACGTGCTTGATATGAATGGCATGAATTGCTGGTATGAGCAAACAATATACGCTAAAGTGCTGGCTGATTACTGGCATCATTCACCAACACTCCTGTTGCTTAGACCGATGAAGATTAGGGAAGAAGACTAGGCTACCTGCTACGCAGAATGCCCTGGGCCGTTGATACTTCTTTTTGGGGGGCGGCCTCTGCAAGGGGTGATGCCTTTGTTCCTCTTGTTTTGCTGCTCCGTTTTTGTGCTTGAAGGCCCTTTGTAGGTTAGGAAGTTACTTGTTTTCATTCATGTGCTTCCCATACTGACTTTGCCAAGCTTATCAGACGGCTGAGCCAGTGATCAACTCTTCACTCGCTCTTCTCAAGATTTTTCTCCGCAGTTCCCAGATTTTTGCCCCTTGCTAGTTGCTGACTCCACGTGGTAGGTGGATCATCAGCCCCCATAAATTATACCCGTAGATGTAACATCAGCCCCCATCAATAAGCCAACCCAACAGTTATACGTGGGATAATCAGCCCCTACGCCAGGTGCTGGGCACCAAGATGTGTTCCCATCTTCTGCTCATGGAGTTCCTTGGCGCATCGCGTTGCCAGGGGTTGTGGCTGGCCTGGGATGGTGAACACGTTACAATCAACCAGGAAGATGTGACAAACATCGAACCGAGGTCATGGAAAGATAACCACGAAGACATCATGATTCCCATTATGATCAGTATTTGATCAAAATCATAAACATGGAAGATTCACATGTAAGATCATGTATCCATGATCAGCATTGAGGTTATCAGCGTGTATGGAGCAAGCACATTCGTACTTGGCAAAAGCAATATGCATTAACGGTGCAATTCCCACGATGAACTTCACGACAACCAACTGAGCGCGGCGCGAAAGGAATCCTATGTTGGATACTAGGTCGGGGTTTCTCATTGATGGCTTTGATCATTCTGTTCAATGTTTCCATGATCAATTGTTGTTGTTAGCATTGCTAGTTTTGAACGAACGTATACTTGTTGTTGTTTCTTGTCCCAGCATGACTCGATCGCTCATCATCATCATCATCATCATCATCATCATCATCATCATCATCATCATCATCATCATCATCATCATCACCATCACCATCACCATCACCATCACCATCACCATCACCATCACCATCACCATCACTATCATCATTTTCTTCTTCATTATCATCACCATCATCATCATCATCACCATCACCATGTCATGATGCCCTCAGTGTCCCAGTAGTGCTGCCCTCAAGGTACCTAGTGCGGCTGCTGAACACCTGCGAGAAGCTGACAGAATCCGCGCGGAAACGCCTGGAGAACCGGCAGCACAGCGCCATCGCAGGTGCCCACCCTTCGGGCTGAGCTGGCACCAGCGAGGGTTTTTGTTGGGTTTAGCATTGGCTGGTGGTTGGGAGGGAGCGATGAGCCTGAGCTAGGGGTATCCTGCCCTAGCCCTTTCAAGGGGGAGCCAGGCCAGGAGCGGCCCCCAGGAGTGCCCGTTCACCAAATGGTAGCATGGTTGAGGGCAACTGGGAACCCATACAAGCACTAGATTGTTAGGATATGCATTTTGGCTGTTGGCAAATAACAGAGTATTGACCACTAGCCACCATGTTAATCAACCATGGTGAGGGCTTACTTGTTAACAAACAGTTCAACAAGTGTGAACGATTGGCAACCACAAGGGTGATCCATTGTCAACAATGTGTTTCAACCTTTTTTTCTGACACTATTCAGTGTTTCGTAAGTATCAACCGCTGTCGGTCATAGCCCATGACCCACATTCACCATCATCAACTGCCCGCAGAGACGCATTCATAGCCGTTGTCAACCATGATCTTCCCATAGCCACTATTTAATGGTTGAGTGGCTAAATTAGACCTTAGTTTATAGTGGCTATGTGACAATATTAACCATCCAATAGTGGCTATTCTACTCTTAGCCCTGAGTTTGATCATTCTTTTCAGCAATGACCATCGACGTTTACAGCCGTGACTAACCAACGCGGATCAACATGGAACACATTGATCTATGCGCCGAGGTTGGCCACAAAATCCTGCTGTTGTGGCCGATGGCAACGGAAACTCTCAAGGAAACCTACACAATGAGATGGTGCAAAGTGCCGGAAAGAATCACGAGCTCGGGCCTCCCCATGTTCACATTTGAGCTTCCCTGGCAGTGACTGCTGCAAACCAGACTATGACCAGGAGTGCATCTCTCATCATGCGAAAACAACGGACTCACCACTCAAGTTGGTGAATGATGTGTTGTACTTTTAGTGACTGAGGCTGTGCATCCGAGCGTTCAGCGGCACAATCGTGAGAACCAGACACCCATCGACTCGGCAGCCTTTGCGTAGAGTGTCATCCAACTATGTTGGCAAGACTTCCAAGATCCAAGTGACCGTCAGTGAGAGGCTCAATGAAGTGGTTAATGGCAAGTTTCATGTTTTCTCTGCCCATGAAGGGGTCGAAAAGCACGGTCTTGCCGGGAAAGGGGGCCTCGAAAGGGAAATGCCAAATGCAAGATTTGCTGGACAAAATCAGCAGTAAGTAAATTATTTAGGGGATGTCCATGTACTAGCAGCCGGGAGTGTTCGACTCTCGCTGTGCATTACATACGGACCTGCGCCTTCGATCCTTCAAGGGAAGGACCGCGGTGCGCAAGATGTTTTTGAAGATTGTAGGTAGGCCAGCCAGGCAGACATGAGGACAGTCCGCTGCAGAGCTCTGTGAGCGTGTGTGAGTGAGTGAGTGATTAACCACTGTGTGCACCATTCTGCTTGACTCACATTGCTTCCTAGGCAATTACACTGGTTAATCATAGCTAACAATGGTGATCACATTCATCGTTAAGAGGTTAGCCATTGTGTTCACCATTGTGTTCACCATCGTGCTTGCCACTATTTTTCCTATCCACCCAAGAATTAACATCGATGATGATTAACCCTTGACTACGAATCCAAGATCACCCAATAATATTGATCGTTGTTCATTCTTCAGCAGCTCATGATCATTTAGAGCATGACACCCAGCTGATGGTTTATTTGTTGATTTTTGAAACCGTCGCTTAATGACTTAACCATAAGCAACCATGAATTGTTTGGCCAGCCTCATTTTCTGAAATGGCCCATGAGCATGGAAACCCATCAGAAGACTTTTCAGCATCACTTAACCATCACATCGCATCCATGACTGAAGCATCACTCTTCCCATCACATCACATCACATCACATCACACCGCCTCGCATCACATCACATCACATCACATCACATCACATCACATCACACCACATCACATCACATCACATCACATCACATCACATCACATCCATCCATCCATCCATCCATCCATCCATCCATCCATCACGTTTCCTTCATGAACTTCAGGCGTCCTGCAGATCTTCCGCAAGCAGCTGTCGCTCCATCTACGCTCAGACCCTTCGGCCCGCCGGGCCAAGAACGAGGCGAAGTTGTGCATGGGGTTCGGTGCTGCTGGTTGGTCATGATGGTCATGACATGCTAATAACTGCATGATGTCAATGATGTCGATGATATGGCTATGTTGATGATATGGCTTTACATGGTTGTTTGGTTAGGTATATGTCACTATGGGTTTCAGCGACTTTGATCTGGAATACATATCTTTGATGATTTAAGTGAATTGGCCTTGATGTGCGGTTGTACTATGGCTATGTTCTGGAATTGATGTTGTCACGCTGTGGCTATGGGGTGGTGTTGATATGCTTGTAATAGGATTAAGAGGTTATGATGAGGAATTGGTAATTTGCAAGTTTGTTTCACTGTGATTTCACGGATCAAAAACATGAACTATTTGTTTTTTAGTGCCGAGCGATGCGCTGGAGGATTTTGAGAGTTCATGTTTGCGCTCATGTTCGCTGTAGCTATTGAATATCTAGTCAACATTTCTAGGTATTCTTTAACAAACCCAGCTGTTGACAAACCCAGCTGGATGGTCAGTTTGCGGAGCTCCATGACAAACCCAGCTATACTTCGATCTTCTACATCCTGCCAGGTTTGAAACATCGGAGCTTTGGGATGATTGTTTGAACTCATCGCTGGATGTCTATGGTTGTTCAGTCAATCATCTCACGGCTGGTTGAGATTCAACAATTGCTTCAACCAATCATCATCCCTGACTTTTTCACACAACCAGGTTAGTTTACTAGAGAGTAAATCTGCAGCTGGATTCGTTGTTGATTTTGTCACCATCATTAACCACTCTTGACCATCGCAAATGGTAGCCAAATCTTTTTCGCACTGGTTGCTGATTGGTCATTGTTAATTAATTCATTCTGTCATGAGTTTGTGGAGGTGAATGTATCGCCTTTTCGTGGGACAAAGTCATGCAGAACTTCTATTTCAAATCCACTGGGATTGCCCAAGGAAAACTAATTACAGTACAGAGATTAGTTTAGTTCATTTGATTCATTTGCCTTAAGATTTTCTTTTACGCGGTTTTTCCATTGAACACGGGGGTGCAACCCTTGGCTTGGCTATCCATGATCGCTACCAAAACACACGCCATCAAGGGTCAATCAATTGAGTTCTTACTTAACCATCAAACACTTCACCATCAATCATCAAGCCATCACTTATACTTCATCATCAATTGAACCACTCAGTGCTTGCAATACTTCAAAGGATCTGAGTTGGGATAAGCTGAAGCGCGACGATCTCCCGCCGGACACTGTCACCTTGTCAACAGTTCAATGGGGTAGAGCTCTGCATCAACGGGGTCAGCCAACAAGGCCAAGCTTCAAAGATGCGCCCCCTGCACAGCAGCGCAAATCCAAAGCAGCAAAACCCGAAGTCAGGCCAGATGCCCAGCGCGCAATTGCAAAAACTTCCACAGGAGTGACCACGATCATGTGCAAAGCATCCCCTTCCAAGTTCTCCCTCGACAGCTGCAGTTCCATTACGTGGCTGACATCATGTTGGACATTCTGTTCAATGATGAAGTGCAAGTTCTATGGCTCTGCGGAGGCATGCCAGGGCTGGTCGACGAAATCGCGGCAGCGGTGACCTTTCCAGACGGCCCGCGTTTCATCGTTCACGTGATGGTTCTGATCCCTGTGCCACCTCCGCGGCCAGAAATCGTGGAAATTGATTGAGCGGACGGTTGAGGACAGTGTTTTGCTGTTTTGCCAGCATTAGTGGTGATGGCATGCCCTTCAACGCACAGACCGAAGTGAGCTTCAAGAGGGCCCCACCAAGCCGAGCGACAATAAGAGGCTCGGTGGGGCCCGGAGCTGGACTTTTGGACCCCAGCCTGCTGCCAATTGTCCTGGTGGAGGACAACAGAGAGCCACTTGTCGGCAGGACAAACAAACAACCAAAAAAACAAACTAACCAATTAACTAACTAACAAACTAACAAATTGAGAGGATTGTCTAGCATTTGAGCCTACACATGGCCAAATGACATCTCAACTTGGCAACAAAAGAGCAGACGCAGTGAAAACAGGACAGCGAGAGGCAGACAAAGAAAAGTAGTGAAAAACAACAAAAGAGAGAAAGAGAGTAACAGAGGGAGAGAGAGCTTCTGACTACACGCTTCAAGCATAGCTGGAGCATTGCTTTTCCGACAGCCACAGCTATACGGGATGACTCCTGGCTTTGGTCTGCCGCAATTTCCCATTCAAGCAACGTGACATCAAAAAACATCTGTAGCCATTATCAACCACTATAGCTTGTTGCTTATGAACAACTAGTATTGATCGTTGGTGCCAATGATTTTTTGACTATGAACAACGACTGGCATATGTTTGCCCAAGCATGGTCATCGCATCTTCTTCACCATATTAGTAGTCAGTATTCACGATCTTTGTTTGATGTT
>VSDK01024486.1:74348-106032 GCA_009767595.1 Symbiodinium kawagutii
TGATAAGGTGATGATAATGATGATGTTGTTACTTGTGATGCTGGCCATAAGTTTGGTGGTTGACGGTGATGATGTTGATGCCGATGATGATTGATTATGGTTGAATGTTGCTGATTTTTTTGTTTTCCCTTTTTGGGGTTCTCTTTGTTCTTGTTGGCATTTGTTGTTGCTGGTGTTTGTTTGTCTTGTTTTTAAACTTATTTGGTGGTTTTTTGCTGGTTTATGTTTGCGTTCCTGGTCGTTTGTTTGGTGATTTTTGTCTCTGCCGGCGTTTTTCCTTTGTTCGCGTTTTTTTTCTTTTGGGATTTTTTTTCAGGTGGTGTACTTCCTTGGCGGCGTGTTTTTCTTCCTCCGTTTTCTCTAGCATGTTTTTTCTCTAGGTTTGTTTTCGTTTCTTCGGGTGTTTTCTTGGTGTTTTCTCGATGCTGGTGTTTTTTCTTTGGGATGTTTTTTCCTTTTTTTCCTTTTTTTTTTGTGATATTGTTTTTGTTTTTTTTGTTCACGTGTGCAGCTCTCAAAACACCAGCGCCGAACTATTCTACCGCACAATCATGCCGCCAGCATACCCGCCAGCAGACAAGGACACTGGCAAACAAAAAACACCAACTGACGAAAATTGCAACAAAAATACACTAGCTACAAGAAGTCCCAACCCCCAGCCCCAACAACATCCAAAAAAATATAACCCCACAAAAATACGAGAAAACCATGGCACCAGCAGACCCAAACACCAACACAAAACAGGTCACAAAAACACCACTTCCTCACAAACACATCGGCCCGCAATGCCGGCAAACAAATTTACCTACCCACGGCAGCAAACAAAAACGCCAACGCAGACCAGCAAAAACACCAAAACAGCGACCGCCTAAAGCACCAGCACAACAAAATTAAGAAAACAACAGCAAACAAACCTGCCAGTGAACAAAACAAAATGTTCCTCAAAAATCAGCCGCGCAAATTGCCGGCAATCAAAACACCGACCCGCAGAAACAAAAAAAACACCAGCAATCAAAAACACCACAAGGCACACCGCCCTGCCAAATCACCAGCCAAAAAGATGCCACCCGCAAGAAAACCAACAGATGAACACACCACACGCCCCTCGTTCCATTCTTGGATCGGTCTGCAATCCATGTACTTCATCTAGCCCTCTTTGCCTCTGGGTTTTTTATTTTTTTTATTTCTGCTACCCCTTACCGCCCACGCCAACCGCAACAACCATGATATACCAAGCTAAGCCAACCAGAACACCCAAGGCCACCACAACAACCCCATTAATACAACCACAAGTCCAAGTTTGCATGTTAATACAACACTGATAACCGTGCCCACCAATAATAACAACCACTTACATTCTTGGTATGTTCTCTTGTGATGCCTACCTTTCGTGTCCCCCTTTCTCAAGTTGTCTCCGGAGGCAATGTCTGCTGAGCGGATCTTCCAAATCGGCGCCATCAAGAAAATGCGTCAGGATCGAATGACAGGAGATCAGCATGTCACCCCCAAGACCCTCAAGCGACACTTTGATCAGAACTTGCCATCACCAGCGGCGAAGCTGCCACCGAACACATGCTGACCACGGCGATCTCTCTATGGAATGCCTTGTTCGGAGTGCCACAGCTCAAGGTGTGATGACCGCTCTAAAGTCACAGTGTCAAAAAAAAATCATATCTGAAATTGTTGATTTTTCTGAGCCAATGGTTTGGCAAGCTTGGGACCTGAGAAGTGTTTTTACAGGTTTTGTTTGAAAGCACCGGGTTGAATTTCATGAGCAGTGAGAGAAGTTTTCTTGAAAATTGTGATTATCAGACTCAGTTGTCGTCCCATGAGGTGCTTCTGCCTATGGTCATTTAATCAAGCATCAACTGTGGTCCAGACAAAAGAAGCGACTTTACAGACATTGTTTTATCGCATGATATCAGTTTGAAGGACAATAATTTTGGTGGTTCAAGGTTCTGCTCTCCGCGTGCTCCATCTTACACGGAGAAGCAGAGAAACAGAGAACAGAGAACAGGGGACAGTGCAAAAAATGCTGAAATTTGAGAGAAACAATGCAACATCCATGGAAAAATCAATGGCGGGCCACTGTGCAACATTTTTGCGAGGTGTGCACATGAAATGCTGCCAGAAATTGCAGAAATTGCAGGGTTTTGGCCGAAATGCACACACAAAGGTTTTTCCGGCAACCATATCATACAAATGAGGAGTGGCTGGTGAGTGCTTGAAACTCATGGTTAATCTCCCGGCAATCCTGAAAAACCCAGCTTTCTGGAAACCAAATCTATTTATTCGTTTTGGCCTATTCGTAGAGCTCTGATTGAACTGAAAATCATTGATTGGATGAATGGAACGTCCTTGCTGGTGAGATGAATTTTTACCATACCACCTGTCATTTTGGTGCAGCAAGGTCATGAGTATCAAAACCTTGGGATCATCAGACATCAAGTCCATTGGGAAAAGTATAACCAACATGTCCAGATCAGTTCTTTTACTACCTAACTTGACAATACAACTTAAGCCAGCAAAAGCAAACAGTAAATTTTTACTTATTACTGGAACCGGTAGTAAATCAAAAAGTAGTCCCAAATGTTTGTATCCAATAAGAAAATGTTTCAAGTGGCAGGTGATGTTTTCATTGTCCCCGTCCCCATTTGGAGTGCGGTCTTTGCCCTGAAAATCTGGTTGAGATTGTCAGCATGTTTCAGGTTTGTTAAGGGTTAGAAAGCATTGGTGATGATCATGGCAGATCAACGTATGCCCAAGTACGATAGTGGTGTACCGCCTATTTTTTGCCATTTACCATTATTTACCATTATTAACTATTAACATTATGAACAATTCTGAACCATGCTAAACTAACACAAACCTTTATTATTCGCAATTTTGAACCAAATGGATCCACTTGAATAGATATTTGGCTATGCAAAAGCATGTAGCATTAAAACTACGCTGTCAGGACACCCCTGGGTGAAGAATCTTGGTGTTGCTATCACGGCATCGTGATTGGATTCACTCATGTGACGGTTTCTTAAACTTGGAGCACCCCCACAGTTATGGTTGATTAGTAGTGGCTAACAATGGTTGTTAGCCACAGAATTAAAAGCAATGATAGGGGATATACTACCTAGAATGGTTGGCTTATTGCTACATACTGTTCATCTTGGATGATTTGGGGGCACCCCCATTTTGAGAAACCACCATGTTTTGCAGATGGGTTTGAGACCATATGCCAGAGAACCACTGTTGCTCATGGATGTTTCCGTACCTACGGTGATCTAAACCGATTTGTAGATGTTTTTTTCTATATGTAGATGACGCACATGATTGCACATGTTTCACACCTGCTGATTTTATTTGCACGGGTAACATCGACACTTTGCTGCTCGCATCTCCACAATTGTTGTTTGTTAGGTGGGCCTTGTTTCCCGTGGCATTGGCGCAGTCACCCTTCAATGTGACTTCGAACATTGACATGTGGGTATCATAAACTGCTAAGCCTTTGGCAGTAGATCACCCCCCATCAAAGCCGGTCAGTGATCATGATGCATGTTCAAGCATCATGAACCATTAGCCATTTCAAGATATATTAAGTATCATCAATCATTAACCATATCATATACTTCAATAATTGTTATTACGAACCATTCATCTCAATACTTACCATTACTTACACCATGTTACGTACCCATATTCGTCCCCATATTCGTCATTTAACCATAAATCAATGAGAAATGGCTGGCTATTTGTCAGCCATTGTCAACAGTTTATCAACCACCGATCAGATGCGCCGCTCTCAGGCATCGTGAATGAGGTGGAGAACTTGTCGCAGCAGGACCGAAGGGCGGATTGGTGCGCTCCAGGGGTTGACCTGGGGCCGGACCATCCCAGGAGGTCACTACTGTGGTCTCCAGACATTCCTCGACCTTAAGGATGTTTCTCAAAATAGAGGACCCCCAAATCATCCTTCATTTACTATTTGTAGTACTAAACCAGCCATTTTGAGAAACCACCGCAAGGCATATGATCGCGTGGATAGGCAGTTTCTGTTGGGAAGATCGAATGAGCTTCAGATACCATCACACCTTGTACGCATTTTCTGTGCTTGGCATGACAACACCGCCGCTGTCGCATGGCACCAATTCCATCTAAAAATCCGTGTGCCTTTGTTTGAGGCAGGACTGCAACGTAGCCCCAACATCAAGGAGCTTCATGATCGGCTTTATCTTGACTAAGGTTCAACAAGTCTTTCCTAACGTAGGCATTTATCATCCCATCACAGTTTATACTGATGACATCCATCGAGATATCTATACACCACATGGTTTGCCTTAGATTAATATCCTGTAATTAACCCCGTGTAAACCGTATGGTTTTATACGTTACCCTTTTAATCATGTACGCATGTACATGTATACAACTAAGTATGAAAGCACCAGTTAATATCACCAGTAAAATCAAATATGTGTAAACTACTATGTGCAGGCTATCTTTAGAGTACGTACACAGGTCGATGGTTGACATCTAATATTTCCTGAGAAGCCCAATATGTACAACACATGGTTTCTAGATATGGATGGCGAATAACCACATCTAAAATATTCGATCACATCTAAAAATGATCACATAAACTATGATATGAATGGTTTTTCATATCTGAAAACCACCCATTGAGAGCTGGGTGCTGGGCCCCAGAAAAATCACTGTTAATAACCCCTTCTACTAAACCATAACCTTTTTTCCAATATGTTCATGGCATCATCTCTGAACACCAGGCAGGTCAAGACCCAAGGGTATCAATATCTATAGTTGAGAACCCAATGTTAATATTCCAATGTCAACAACCCCACGGTTATAATGTTAAGAACCCAATGTTAATGTAGAAATAATCATGGTTACAACCACATATTCCAAAAACCCCAATGGTGATTCTGGATTTCTGGAACGGCCCCAACCAGGCCCTGGTGCAGATTTTATGCAACACCTGGGGCGCCAGCCGAGAGCACGCCTCACGTGGTGTGGAGACGCTCATGGGAGAGCTGTCCGTGGTGAGGCCAGTGTGACCCGCAGGTTTGGATCGTTGGGACTGGGAGTTGTAGGATGGTTTTAGGGTGGTTTAAAGTGGCTCAAGGATGGTTCATTACTATGGTTTTAGGATGGTTAATGGTGGTTAGGAATGGTTCCTCATGGGTCATAACCAGCTGTTATTGATGGTTTCTTAGCAATAGCTGCCAATGACGGTTCATTGATGAGTAAAAGTTAATTGATGGTTTTAGATTTGTTCTTAAGGATGATTGAAGGATGGTCTAAGGATGGTTAGTTCATTTTGAATCGCCAGCGATGCTTTTATGATGGCTTTTCACTATGGTCAACGATGGTTTGACCGGGGCAAGGTGCAAGGCTCATCATGGGTACACAGAACATGATATAGAACTTAGCACCATGATATAGAATTTAGTGAATAGAATGGATCTGACAGCTCGCTGCTTGTGCAATTTACCATTCTTGATGAATCACCTCTTGGGAGTGCGCATTTTCCACTGCTGTATATGACTACGAAAGGGAAACCAGCAGAAGTGCTGTTCACCCATCATCTAAGCAATATACTTGCTCATGTGGCTATGGGTCAAAACCCTGTACCTCTGGTTCCGCACCATTAAGCATTGCTTTCTCTATTAGTGTTGGTGTTTATCCCGCAGTAGTTGGTTGATTAATATTGACCCATAGCTATGTAGCACCCGCCACTATCCATGTTCAGTGCTACTGGCACTTGTGGTTCTTCAACAAATTGGGATTAGATTAGCAGTTGGGCACCGGGTACCTTGACACATCGTGCCTGGTTGTGGTTGAGTGAAGGGTAGCTATACAGCTATGAATGGTAACCACCAGTGACACTTGGGTAGTTCTCTGTGACTCGGGGAAGCCTTTGTTGTGTCCAGAGTAGTCACTGATCCAACCATCACCAACCATCACCAACCACCACCAACCAGTAAGCACGATTCGCTACGAACCAACGTGAACTCATTCGAATCATGGCATCATGCAGCTAAAGGGCGCAGCTGGTGCGCTTGGCTACGACTTCGTGCCCTGAACTCGTGATGGTTGGTGCTGGATCTTATGGTGGTTGGTCATGGTTCATTGTGGCTTAAAATGGTGTTACTTGAGGATAAAGGATGGTCAATGATGCTGGGTAATGATGGTTATTGATGGTTTATCGTGGTCCATCATGTTTCTGGTGGCTAGAAAGGGACATGAAGGGGTGAACAAACTATTCACTAGGCAGTTGTGCTAGCGCGTGCTTACCGGCTGATCTTGGTTCGGATGTTTGCCTTCCATATGTTTGCATGAATCATTGCTTATCGCTTCCTGTCTCGGGGGAAGCATGGGGCGCTTTTGATTGAGGCTAGACCGCAGCTACATCCCTTCTTCGCGCCATTGGCTTTGTGGAAGGTCGGGTTGGCCCACCATTCAGGCAGAATGAGGATTTGACCCGGCTGCCATTGATGTTGAGGCCAATTGCAATTGTGGTTCTGTTGGCCGTGGCCTGCTTGGCCATTTTCACCCAACCGAATACTTGATGGGTTAGTGCTCTTCGAACCCACTAGTCGGACATCACGATCAATGACGCGATTGGGCGTTCATGATGTCTGGCTGGCATTGCCTTTGCGCCTTCAACCGTGACAGCATGGATGTGAAATTGCATTGGAAAGGTGATGAGCACATGGCTCGTTCAGGGCGCGTTCAGGGTTGGCACTTTCTTTCTAGCCAAGCCGGAAACTGCCAGCAAGCATGGATCACAGCACCGTGGGCGTGGCAGAGAGAATGATCAGCTACCTACTCCTTTGCATTCTGTCCGTAGCCTTCATGGCAACTGTGAGGCTGTTGCTCCCGTACTGATGAATGAACGGGTTGGGCTCAAGAGCCATTGGAAGATGGTGGGGTCTTGCTTGCGGCTTTGGTTGCGGTGGAGGGTGAACAGTGCTTTCAACTCCTGCGAGTTGAACAGGCGCCAGGGACTCACAGCAAGATGGCCAGTTGACCGCTGGGACCTTGGCACTGCATACGTTGGCTTCTCAAAATAGGCGTACCCCCAAGACATATGGGCTTATCAATCATGTTTAGTAGTAAGCCAACCGATTTTGGGGCTCCCAATCTTAGCCATGAAACACCGTTTGTCCTATAAACCGATAATCACCTGCCTTCCGCATCAGCCATGAGCATCAATTGACCTTCACCATGAACCGCTGCTGTCAACTTGGGACATGGTTTAGCCTTAAGTCAACCAACCTTTCGCTGAAACGATGGTTTACTGATGGCTCACCATTGATGATAACAAACTAGGGCTAACCACGATGACCACATCATTTATAAAACCTAAACTATCAAAACAATGTCCAAGTAAACCCGCCTGCGAAGCTCTTTTCTACACCCTCTTTTACCCAGATTTGCAACAGCAGTACACGGAAGTTGCAGCACTGCTAGAAGCTTTGCCGGCATAGCACAAGGCAATCTTGCCAAATCCTTGGCCGAGTGCAGCATACCAGGCACGAAACGACATGTCCTTCAACCCTCCCAGCTGGTCATTCTATGGGAACCGATCATAGAATAGACCAACTTGAACTCATCCAACCAGCTGTGAAACCAGCTAAGCCAACCCCTCAGGGTCATAACTGGACAAAACTATAGAAAGTGTTTTATGGTCCCAACTGGAACATCCATCCCCTCAGAGTCCAGCTATGAAACCAGCTAAGCCGCCCCTCCAGGTGCGCGCCCGAGCCCTTCGTCCAATCCCTCAGCGGCTGCCGTGCCATCGCCGCGCTGGGCGACTTAAGCGCCACGGACGGTTCCCAGCGCATGGCCATTGTGGTGGTGAAATTTGGTCGTGAATTCACGGCATTCATGGCATTTCATTTGAAATTAGATCAAATTGATCTGGATTAATGGCATTTATGGCATTCATCGCATTTGATATGAAATGATATTGAATGAATAGAATAAGATGAATATCATTGATTTATTGCAAATGATTGGTATTTCATCATGATGGTGGTTACGTTGAAGGTGAATCAGGATTGCATTGATGGCTAAGAATGGTCTTTCATGATTCGATTCATGGTGGTTAATTACAGTTTGCGAATTGATGGCTAGTATTGGTTTTGAACTTATGACTGGGTTATGAATGAGGTATTCAAGGTGAATACTACCATCCTCGGCCACACTGAATAACCACCACAGACAAACCGCAAACTGGTGACAGTTTGGTTGGTTGAGTCATGCACTGCCGGTGATAATCATCAACCACCTTGTGGAGGTCATTGAATAGCTTCGAATACAGCAGGTTTGGAAAATGCGTTGCCATTTTGAGGCGTTGAAAATTCAACAAGAACGGTTCGATGTTTTTGATAGCTGAGTTGTGGACTCATTTTTACGGTGTCCTGCCATGTTCCACCCAATGCAGAAATTGGCAGGGGAAATCATATTAGGATTAACCGACTTCCGCAGATGGAGAAGTTCTTCCTAAGGAAGCATCAACCCCTGATACGAGGGTTGGTTCGTTATTTTTGATGGTTGACCATTAAGTTGCTCATGACCAATCATCAACCCTTCATGCTGGCCATTCGTTTTCAACCATGAAGCAGTTCATGTTCACCATTGAAACCGAAACCATATTGGGGTAAACCTTAGTCTAGCCCATATCAACCACTTGGGACCAGTTCATGTTCACCATATCAACCATATGGGCTAATGTTTCCATACAAGTACAGCTGAACTAACATTGCGATTCACCACTGAAGCCACTGGGACAGCCGCAGGACTTGGAATCCATCTTCCGCTCCCCGCAATGTCCACCGGAAGTGACGCTTGTCGGTGTTGTGCGGCCCCAATGTGTTGACAGTGGTGGCAGGGATGACTAGTGATGGTCGAGAACAGCTATCAATGGCTTGTAATTAGTCTTGATGTAAATGACACTTGTAAGCCATGGTTACAAATCACTGCGGTTATTGCTGATAAACTGGAAGGATGGCTATTCATGGGCATACGCTATCATGTAATGATGCTTATCATATAATGATGCTTAATATTGGCTACTGACGGCTAGCCATGTTTTTTTCAATAGTGGCCCATTGTGAATGATAATGCCTATCTAAGGTCTAAGGTTCATGTTCAGACCTCAATTCATCGTTGTATGGGATGGCCGCTTTACAACCAAATGAACAGGAACCTGGGATGTAAGTACAACTATGTCCATGAATGACATCCCACACCTAAAGCCAGCGGGATTGCACGAATACAGTAAATACTCATTGCTATCGTTGGTTGTCATTCCCAGGTATCAAACATTCTTGGCCAAGCTGCCAATTGGCTTTGTCTATAGCCCTGGTGGTACCTACAAGCACCATCCAATAATAGCCATAATTGATAGGGAAACCACCAGTGCCCTGCTTTAAAGAACCACCGAATGATTATGAAAAAGGTAGCAGTAAAAAGGCAGCACTTTTTATTGGTTGTCATCCCGTGTGTACTCACCATTCCACGCTATTTTGCTTGAAGCTTCACAAGCATTGACATGTGATTTCCTTCATGCACTTCATTCGTGCTCTTCGTGCGTTATATTGACGGGCTCCAGCAGTCAGTGTATCAGCCATCCAGAATTGTTACTTTACGTCAAATACCATCGATCATGATCATTTGAACCGTCTTATCAATCATGTTGTATCATCATCCTTGCATATCAAGCTTGACCGTTATTGTCCATCATCAACAAGTCTCAGCCACCACAAACGCGATTAACTACGAGTAAAGATTGTGAACCATCACAATCAACCATTCTTTAACCACCGTTTTCACCCTGCCAGCTGGCGTATCACTACGTAATGGCGTTATCTACCGTTCTTAACCATCATCAATAAACTATCATTTACTGAGTCATCAACTGGTTGACTCGCGCCTTCACCGTTATCCACTTCCATCATTCACCATCATCCACCAACCAGTCGGTTTCCAGCATCGACCATTAACCATCAAACACCATCACTAATCATCATCTCTAATAACTAGTTAACCATCATGCACCGCCATTCACGATTAATATTCCATGATCATTTTTTCATGAAGCATGGTTGACCATCAATCATCCCCTGGTCACCATTGATCGTTAAACATTCGCTCTTGATCATTGTCATCATCAACCGACCACCTGACTGGAATGGTCTCATCATCCTTTGCCAGGTCATCAACCAGAAAGGAGCATTACCAGGTCGCAAACCATCATTTGACAGGTCGTGAACCATGAGTTGCCAGATCATCAGCTAGTTCATCATCCACCAATCAACAGTAAGCATCATCATTTACCATCATCAACTAGTTGACGCGCCTTTACAAAATATTTTCGCTGTTGTTGGTGACCCCTACATTTCGCCACCTCCATCAGTTGACCTCCCAGCTCCTCATGAACTATTATCGTTAGGGCTATGGCAATGTTCCTCGGTAAGGGCACCAAGGGCGGGGCCAGCTGCTTGCAGCAGGGACATCATTCGCCATGTGCCACCATCCCCTATTATTGATATGGTGGTTTCTCAAGCCATGGGGAGCCCAAAAAATGGCTGGTTTATTACTATAAGTGGTTAATAGTGGATGATTTGGGGGTCCCCTATTTTTAGAAACCACCATATGTCATACCTAATCACTATAGCCGTATCTCATCATATTCCATCATGAGCCATGATCATCAAGCATCCCCATCATCGAACTGTCATCACTGACCATCATCAATCATCCACTACTGTCAAACTGCATATTATTGACTATCAACCACTATTTATTAACTATTTTTGACTATGAATCCCTATTAACCACTATCAAACATTTCAGTATTATTCACTAATTCTCTAGTCATATAAAATATTCATTATTCACTCATTTTCTAATCATAATTCACTAAATATCATGATGATATTACTATATGATGTTATTTTCTAATAATACTTTCTAATATTACCATTCATATCATCATAGCTATCCCAATTAACTAATAATACTTTCTAATATTACTATTCATATCATCATAGCTATCCCAATTAAGCATAGCTCTTCATGACTTAATTAACGACTATTATTAACCACTATTAACTACTGTCAAATACTATTAACCACTTATTAACCACTAATGACCCACTATTAAGGTAGTATTAGCCACGATTATTCCCCGTTTCCCACGGCTCTTCACCCTCCTTTGGCTGCGAGGAAAAGCATCTTCCTGGTCGACGACGACGGACCAGCGCCCAAGGAACGTCTCTTCGGGCGCCACTCGGGGCCTCTCAGCGACGCTGGGTGGCGTTTCACGGCGGGGTGGCGCTTGGGAGCGATGCTGGTGGTTACACGTGGTGCCTAAGGATGGCTAAGGGTGGGTTGTGCTTGAGCCATCCTTCAGATGGTTGATCATGGTTTTTCGGATGGTAATGCTTAATCTTGAAGCATCGTTGTGCGTGAGGATGGTTATGCCTTAATAATAGTTTTTGATGGTTGATCATGGTTCAAGATGCGGCACATGGTTAGTAATAGTTCATGATGATCCGATGTGAATTGATTAATCAGAGGGCGATATTATTCTTAATAGATGGTTCATGAGTTGGAGGGAGTCATCTATTAAGTTGATCTCCTAATTTATTTTATTTTTCCTGGAGTAGTGGATTGAATCAATCAATTTCAGTTGATCAAGTGATGTAGTACCATAATTGTTATTGGCAGTTTATCGCGTTGACTGTTCCCTGTAACCATTGAGAAACCACCTCTTGACTTGACCACTACTAATTGCAATCCCATCCCATTGGCCATTTTTGAGCATCATCAACCAGCATCGACCTTTGGTGATCCCTTCGCATGAATTATCAACTTAACCACTGATTAATCCTCAATCCTTTACGATCAATCCTTAACTAACCATTACAAAGCAAATGAGCTGATCATTATCAACCTAATCATCATTAATCCCTTCTATCACCTGTCGGAATCATTGAAGGCTAGTAATCCTAACTAACCATGAACTAACCCTTAATCACCTTCCACTCAGCATTACTAAGTCTTAACCGTAACCAGTAACCATCGTTAATCGCCCATGAGCCAACCATTGGACCCAGCATTAGCCTACCAGTAACCTACCTTATTCACCTCCTTTAATTTGCTATGAGCCAATCCACCTTTCCTAAGCTTGTCCAACCAGGAATCTGTGTCCTTTAACCTTGTTGGTGCTTCATCAGATGGTTAATCAGGACCTGTTACGGGTCAATCCTCACAGTTGGTAAATAAGTAACAGGTAATTGTCAATTATACTCTACTGGTTTGACCACTAGCCGTTTTTAAAATCAACCACGATTATCCACCAGTTGACAATTGCTAGTTATAGTTATCAACCACTGATGGAGTATAAGCCATTACTGCCATCAACAGCCACCAGTTCATAATCACTGGTTTATTTCGTGTGATTGGCTCGTGTTCATCGGGGATGAGCACCTGTTGCTTCAACCAGCCATTACCAACTCTCGAGACGCACGTAACTTGCACAGGGGTCGGTGGAAGCCTCCATAAAGGATCCAGTGGGAACCTTCACGATGTGGTGGGAAGCTCTGTGGACACAGGCTGTCAGGTCGGACTAGATGTGTTACTCGCCGGCGAGGGAACAGAGGAGGAGCTTCTGCGCGCATGGCGCATCGAACGCACGTGCTCATCTAGTTCCAGCAGCTTGAGCAGCTCAAAAGGCTCATGAGACTTGACAGCGCTTTGTAGCCAACAGGTTTGCGTGGCATCCTGTTGAGTTGGTCTTGGAGTTTCACGTCCATAAGGAGGTGCATGCGCAATGCCGTGAGCGAAAGCGATGGGGAGGGGCTGTCAGCGGAAGTGCAATAAATTGACGGCAGCAATCGTTGGCAAGCCCCCGCTGCAACAGCAGCACAGACGTTGATCCAAGCGAGGCTGGAAGCTTCGTTGGAAGCTTTGTGCTCCGCGCCGAAAGCGACGACGAAGAGGAGATTGAGATTCAGAGTCCGGGGAAAATGCCTGGTGATACCTTCGAGGTGCAGCAAAACATTGAACATGTTCAGTTGCGTGCCATTCCAGATGTCGAAAAGCAAACTCTGCTTCGTTGTTGCTCGGCAAACTGACAGTTCATAGACAGTGCATGGAGCACGCGCAAACATTGTTCTGTTGAAGCGGTGGGTTGCTGACGTGAGATCCTTTGTGTTGATGTTGATTCATTGATCACTATTATTCCCTAAGGATTAGCCACGTTCAATCGAGCACCGTTAATACCGATGAGTGAACCGGGATCCACTTATGTTGCCCCTGCATTAACGCGGCCTTCAGCATGTAAGCAATACTCACCAAGCCGTGGATTACGCAATTGTCAGGTGAGGACACCGGACTTTGGGGTTGTTGCCTTCAGTGATGCAGTGCCGAGCGTCAAACTACTTCATTCACCAACCATTAATTAACTTCTACTAACCTGTTCTTTAACCACTAGCCATTTTACCATTACAACCCACCTTCAAGTCAACCACCTAAGCATGACACCAGATATTGCAGTTGATTGCCATAACCAATCATTAACCAGCTGTTCCAGGACAAGTTTACCTTATCATTGATGTAGCTGTTCAACCTAGCCAACCATGACCCATGGCTTCCAACCGCACCCGAGGAGTTGGAGTTCCTCCAGCGCGTCACCGCTGTGCCGCCTCCCCCGCTGGCGCCCGGGCCGAGCCCCGAGCAAGCGCCGCCCGTGACTGTACCCAGGACGTGCCGGGGGGAGCCCGGTGGTGACGTGCCGGGGGGAGCCCAGCGGTGACGTGCCAAGTGAGGGCTAAGGGGATCATCTTGAGGAGAAGAATTGATGACGGTTCATGAGATTGTTCATAGTTGTTAATCGCAAAACGCGGTATTAATTACAGTTAATTGATGATGGTGAATGGTTTGATTAAGGTCATTGACCATCACGGACTTAAGAACCGTTTTATCGTGGTCGATGACCGCGCGTGCTTCAGACAAACACCAAGGGCGTCGGCTGGGCATTGCAACCGCCTGAAGACCTCCCGGCGCTACTTTGGTGACCAGGGGCCGTCCAATCTTCCAGAGGTGAATGTAGACTTCGAAAAATGCCCCTGGTGTGCTGTGCGTAGGATTAGCTGCCCCTGAGCGTGCCAGCGGGCGTGGCGATGTGCCCGGAAGAATCTGTGCATGGGTGCCGAGGAAGCAGTCGTACAATGGTTAGCTATGGTCATTCCTCAGAGATGCATCGGTGAACAGGTACAAGAGCGCTTGGTCCACCCACTTTTCTGGGTCTTTGATGATATCCCTACCATTCTCAAGTATGCTGGACACATCTTGGACAATGCCTATGACTGGATGCCTGGTGCTTTGTTATACCTGGACATCGTCGCTGAAGCCACTAGGACATTTTGGAAAGTATTCTGGTGATCTTGAAGAAGCGGTTCGAGGGCCCGACCATGCTTGGTTGGAAGTTCCTTCCCATCCTACCGAAGAAGAAACTGCCCCAAAATGCGAGGAGCTCACATCAGAAGAGCGGGACCGATGGATGCGATGGCAAGCTCTCCTTGAAAGTGGGTTGTTCCAACCACTTCACGCTCCCTCAGACTATTTGCGGTCTCATGTGGTTGCCAAGTTTTAACCGCACAGGACAGTGGAGAAGCATGTAGCTTGACCCAATCGGTTAGGAGGAACCAGGCCCAGAGTATTAGGTTGAGTTAAAGGAGGGGGGATGGAGGATTGCGGAGATGGCCCCCACCGGCCCTAACAACTTTGATAGCAGGGCGCGCCGTACTTTGTTTAGCGTCCTAGCAGTAGATTCTGTACTTTGTTCTTTGGAGGTTGGGAGGGAAATGGTGCGCTTCCTTTTCCGAAACTCATTGAGTCCATTTTATTTTTCATGTTCAAGGAGTATGCATCCTCATTGTTTGCGTCTTTTTTGTCAGAGCGGTTGCATGCACCAGCCTCATGAACTTTTAGGTTTGACATAGCTTATCAGAAGCTGCTTCCGGTGAAATGATCGTCCTGGATGTCGTATCAACGGTTCAGCGACAGGGTCTTTATTGAGAAATGGTTCACCTGCGATCGCAAACGATTGAGGTGCCGGACCATTCGCAAAGGGTTGATTGAGTTTGATTGGTGCTTAGTCATTCACCGAGATGACTGGCAATCAGCAATCGACCAGGCTGAGAGCATGAAAATGCCATGGGCGTCATCAATCACCACTAGTAGCCGTTGCAAACGGCTAACCATCAATACATCATTCATTAGCCATCATTCTTGATCACCAACAATGGGTGATGATGGTTGAGGTTGGCTACTCTCAACATTTTTTGAACCTCTTCGGAATTAACCATCAACTAAGCATCAACAAACCATACGTCAACCATCACAAATCATTATTAACCATTCGCAAACCTTACGCCATCATTAAACCGTTTATATCAACCCCATCAACTCATCAAACAACACCAGGAAAATCGTGAACTAAACCCATTAGGAAACATCATCGCGAACCATCGTCATTTGCCAGCAATGATGGTTGATGATGGTTGGTAACCGCCAGTTGATCACAGTTGTCAATCACCGACAGCTAGTTCACCATCAAGGGACTATCCGTAAACCATCATGAATTATTATCAACCATTCATTCACCAATGTTTAGCCATCAGCAAACCATCATGATGGTTGGTTGACTATGCTTACTTTTCTATTTTTTCACCATGATGTTTGACCAGGTTTGTTCATCATAAACCACCAATAAACCATCAACTACGCATAATTTTAATCAGTTTTGTTTACCACTAACCCCCTAAAAACCGAATTTGGAACATGATTTCTAACGACCTTTATTCATCACAAACCATGATGTTTCAAACGACGAACATGAAGGTTAACACCTTTCTAACAAATTTGATTAATCATAAACCAATCATTAACCATGAATCTAACCATCAAAAACCATGTACAATTTTGACCACCATTAACCACCTATAATTTCAATCACCAACATCATTAACCATAGTTAATTATGGTTTTCACCACCAGACCAACACTGTTGGCACCTCAGCACACCGCCACGTTGGCAGGTTGCTGGTCTCCAACAGCTCTCCGCAGCTGAAACGGCGACCCCCCGGGCCCTTGGCGCCGCTGGGGCCGCCGGGCATGGCGTACAGCCGCAAGGGACGGTGCCGCGGCCAAGGGATGGGTGGGTTGGCCAGGTGATGGTTCTGGTAGGTGGTTAGTAATGGCGATAAAATGTTAAGAATACGGGATGATGATGGATATTCATGCTTAATCATTGTTAATGATGGCCAATAATAGGGGATGATAATGGATAACCAGGTGTACTTCTGGCTAGTAATGTTGGTGAATTGATGGTTGATAGTGGTTAACATAATAGTTAAGAAAAGGGGATAATCATCATTAGTTGATGGTCAAGGGTGGTTGATTAGTGATGGTTGATGTCATTTGATGGCTAGTTGATGCTTAATTGATGGTTTATGCTGATCAATTGTTTTCTTTAGTGGTCTACAGTGCATGTGCTACACAAGAATCCCATTTTGTTTGCCCAGGGTCCCTCAGATTCTTAATTTTAAATTGGGCTGCAGGATGCAAACCCCGCTGGTTCTGGAGCCTGGGACAAGCTTTTGGGGGAGGTTCATGGCTGAGGAATGAAAAAACGAAAAAACTTTTCGCGGCCTGAAAAGTTTTTTTTTGTTTTCTGAGGGTTGGGGGCTCGACTCCCCCCAGGGTCTTCCATGTCTGTCTTCCAGCTGCACTGGCAGCAGCATTAACTGGACCATTACTATTAAGAATTTAGTCCCCGAAGTGAGGGTCCCTCAAATTCTTAACTAAGCAGGGGGAAGATGCATACATACATATAGAGACGGAAAAATATCGAGCCCCTCAAATTCTTGTACGATAGATTCTTTTACAGTATATGGACTGTAATTAATCAGGTGTGTTTGATGCTAGTTAATGCGGGGACAAAATTATTCTAAAGAAGAATAGAAATGGTCAAGGAATGACAATTTATCAGAATGGCTGGATAAATGGTTGTCGGTGGTTGGCTGTACTTGATAACGGCTTATGGATGGCTGACAACAATTCGCATGCAGGGTAAAAATGATTGAATGATGATCAATGACGGTTAGTGTCTGCTCACCATTTTTGTCAATGATGATGGAAAACGGTTCCCGAAAAGCTGTGTTGATGATTAATAAGATTAATAAGGCCTAGTTAGTACGGCTTAGTACTGCTGATTTGATTTGCACTGAAAGGGTTATTAATCATAAGCAGCCATCAACCATGGTTAGTTTTGAACCAACCATAACTGGCCATCATCACCATCACAGTGGTTTGATGATGGATTACAGTAGCCAATGATTAATCATCACTGACCCGCAGCAAGAAATCATGATGATGAATGTTACTGATAATGTTGGATCAACCCTAACAAACCATCATGATTGAAAATCATTAACAAACCAACCGGTTCATCATTGCTATTCATCAACAAACCAACGGTTGGGCAAACCATGGGCTTCATAGCCGGCTGGAAGGGATGAAGCCGTTGCTAGCCCAGGCCTCAGTCCATCTCCATGGGCAATCATCGATATGCATGGATCCTCACCATGAGCCTTTTTTGATCCTTTTTTCATCCAAGATAACTATAGAGGGATGAACTTGATCCTTTTTTCATCCAATATGAACTCTGCTTATTCAAGTGTAACTATAGAGACGATTCGGTGGCGCCATTGATGCGTCATGAATCCGGTCCGAAAAATGTGTTGAAACGCCCGTACAACTTTGCGATGCGAGGAGAGAGTATGTGCTCTGCATTGCTGTAGAACTCGGTGAACAGGTTTAAGGTGATTTTTTCCTGATGTATTTGTGGCTGGGAGGGAGCTAGGGAGCTGGGGATACTTTAATCAGGATCTGAGGAGCTACTAGGGGTGTTCTAACCAAATGCTATTTGGCATTTTTTACCCAATTCAGTAGCGCATGGAAAATTGGAAATGTGGCTGACACGTTTCTTATTTCAACATGTGTTTCCCATCTAATAGTTTTGGCAGATGGTAGTTCAACACAGGCTAGCCATTGGGCAAATGATGGGTGGTAGTTGTACATGACGGGTGTGCTCGACATAGGACGGTTGGGAGGTGGACCAACAAAAGCGACAAAGCTGATGCGTTGGCCGGTGTGCTAAAAACCGGTAACTATAGCCATACAGAAATAGCAGCTTCTCAAGTCATAAGGGGTACTCCTAATTATCAATCATCCTTTATTGACCATTTGCACTTATAAACCCACCATTTTTGGGGTTCCCTATTTTGAAAAAACACCAAATGGTGTAGAGACCAAGTGATATTTTCACTCTGGTAATTTATCTGGAAGCTAAAGAATCACCAGTTTTGGTAGGCAAGCTAAAAACGATGGATTTTGCACGCAACCAGGTTAATTTGCCAGCGGGTAGATCACGCAAGACAAAACTTCGATTGTTGCTAGGTGGGTCACCCAAATATCTCGGTGTGCAGACCTCTTGCTGTTGGCTTTCGACGCGGCAGGTTTGGATTCGGGTCCTATCCTCCCACTCTTGGTGCGGATATCGAACTATAAAGGCGGAAACTGCAATAGTTCAGCCTTAGGCCAAATCCTATCACCGGGCAAGCTATCTCTGAGGATGCTTCAATGCTGGTGCGTCGGGGATCATTCCCCCTGTTGACCATAAGCTGGTAGAGCTGCTTGCTGTTGATGCTTTGCCATAGGAAATGCCATTGTTAATTAAGTAACCATCATCAATTAACCATCAGTTAACCGTCGATAAACCAGCGATTGATCATCATTCGCCATTGATTGATCCTCGGTAAACCATCATGAAGCCAGTTTGAACCATCGCATTTTGAAAACTGCACAAGTGTTGAAGAATTTGTGCAGTTGGACCGTGCAATCCACAGTGCAACTACCTACGTCTCGGTGGTGCCCCCAACAGTATCCTTGGTAGCCGTCGGCAGCGAATGGTAACCACCTGTGGTAGACATCAGTGTGGCATAAGCACCTGTGGTAGACATCAGTGTGGCACTCCGTGGGTTGTTTAATCGGTGATAACCGTCATATTGCTGATTTTTATAGCCTTAAACACCTGGTTTGACTAGTTGGTAAACCTAACTGGTTTGAATTGGTGGGTATTTCTTACGAATGATTGATTATGCTTCAAACCCAATAGAAAAAGGTCGTTCACGCTGCTTATTCCCCCAAGAACATGTTTTGGGCAACTAGTAAGAACAATTGATTGGTTGGTTAACGAATATTTTTCAGAGCGGTTATAAGCACGAACCAGATATGTATAGTCAGGTGGATTTATGAAGCAACTGATCCACAAAAGCCTCGCCCGGATGACAAGGATTTTGGCCATAGCAAATTTTCTCGTATGACGGGTGTATCCAGCTCGGCCACGGTGCCAATCAGTTCACCCATGTCAGCCAGTTGGTTGTCGGTTCGTCACCAAGCCATGTGCTTCAGCAGGGTCCTATTTGCAATGTCTTGCTGGTTATTGCTACTGGTTGGGAGTTTCAGCAAGATGTTGCTTGTTTCACCTCTTTCCAACTGAGATGATGGCTTCGAATTGACTTGCCCATATGGCTTTGGGACGGGGCAACGATGCGGCCCAAACAGGTTACTTGTTGCTGTTGATATACCATGCCGAATAATAAGCCGGTTCACCCGCAAAGATGGGTGGTGATACTAACAGCTGGTTCTTATCACAGGTATCGCTTGGTGATTTCTGTTGATAGACACATGTTGGGCCAAAACCCAAGAGCTCGGGAAATCACAGCACAACGCGCCCAAGACGAGCTGGACACCACAACGTCAACGGTGCTCAGTCTCACCGAATTCGGCTCGACGTGAAACGTCGGCAGTGAGGTGTGCCCTGGTGAAGGAGGGGAATCCAAGCGCAACAGGAGATCGCAGCCAACAATTGTCGCTAAGGATGGTTGATCATCATGGTAAATTGTTGGATATCAAACATACTTAGGGAAACATGGTTGATCATAATGGCAAATCGGTGTGTTTCAAACATGCTTAGGGGATCCAGAACAAGAGCAACACTCACTGTCAAGCGATCCTGGTTGATCCGTTATGGCTATGAGGGTTGACAATAGCAATGCCAATATTTTGACCCCTAATTTTGAAATATCTATAATAGGTGGTGATTCTTGACCAACAACGTTGGACAGTGGCTACATGCTTGAAGCTTGTTGACCAAAGGGAATGGTACAGCTTAACAAGCGGGTACAGCACGTGCATATCGAGTTGGATGCCCGGATCCACAATCCACCGGTAGCCGGCTTGTCGATGCATCCAGGGGTTGGCAAAATCCGTTCCAAAGACGGCTCTTGGCTCAAAAAGGATATGGATTCTCAGGATTCAGATTTATAATCCCAGATTAATGAAGAACATCCAGGATTCAGATTAATAGTTTTTATAAAGGATCGATTCCTCGATCTTCTTCATAATTTTGCTCTTTTTTGCGCCCATTTCTCTGCTTTCCCCGGCACACAGCTCACCTTCGTGACTCGGGTTTTTCCTCCGGGAGAAAACTGTCCGGGACCCTTGAGTCATGCTTTCGGTCGGGAGAGAACCTCTGGTGATCACTGGGACCCATATTTGAGCCATGGAAAAACCTGGCTTTGTGGGTTGGTCAGGCTACTAAGTTGAGAGCAGGTAGAACCATTAAGAGCTGAACGAGAAGGTGAGACCCCATCCTTTGCGGTCGTCATTTTGCTGCGACAGGGACATCATCCCATGTCCTTCAACCAGTTGTGAGCCTCTATGCCTAGTATGCTCAGGATTTTGGACCCCAGATCACGATGCTTGAGTAGTGGCGTTCTAACAAGCAACAGCTGATGTGTTCCTTTCGGGTAAACCATGTGCACATTTTGAACCATATTTCAGGATGGCATATATGACCTTTCAGGTGTAAGTACCGCAAAAACTTCCTTTGGATTGTGTGCAAAAGCTTTCCCAGTTTTCTTAAATTTTAAATATGTCTTGTTTCTGGCCACGATCACCAGGGGATAGACTCTGCCACGATCTTACGGTCCTATGCTCGGCTAGGTCATTGAGTGGTGACGATTGAACACTACAGGCTGGTGGTTCTAAACATGTTTTGTTTTCCTTTGTATTTTGGGATAGTTGGTTGGTTGACTAATATTTGTCATACGGTTGAAACCACCAACCGGATTAGCTGTTGGATATTGACCATTGGCCATCCACCATTGGTCAACATCATGATTACTAAGCTGGAGATGACCGCCACACAGCGGCATTCTGTAAGTCATGTAGGTCTCCTGCGGCTTTGTTGAGCCTGGGGTGTAGCCATGTGGTGATTCTTTTCTTGTGCGAGACCAGTTAATATGTGCCAATGCCTCTCGCCGTGGCCGCGATGTGACCAGCATTCTTCCATGAGCCAGCAATGCTCTCAGCCATGGTACAGGGTACCAACCGCTTCATCCACCACAAATCTCAACTCACTACCAACCACTAGATCTTCCCTAAGCTTGTGAATGAACAGAAAGTCACTACCACGAGTGTTTCTCAAGCAAGTCTCAGTAAGCACACTGCTTCTCACGAGTTGGCATCAGCATTGCTGGCCGAATTCAACTCGCAGCCTCCTCCAAAGAAGACCGGTGGCGCAAGCACCGACACAGGGATTTCTGTTCCTTGGAGCTGTGGAAACAATTGACGAGGTCCAACGGTTTGTTAGCGGTTCTCCACGGCAGAAGAACGGTGGTTATCCACGGTAGAAGAAAATAATGGTTGATACTATGCTTCATACAGGTTGTCTATTTCGACTGCTTATTCACGTGGATTCATATTACTCTTGGCTAGGTGCTGATCTGCTTAATACTTGCTAGTCCTCAGATTATTCAGCTAATGAGCTGGTAAATGCTGGTGAATCGTGTTGATTGTATCACCCATCTTCATCATTACACCCAACCAATCTCGGTACGTTTGGTATTGGTACTTTTGGGCTTTGAAGGTTTCGTCTTGGTACATTTGGTCTTGGTACGTTTGGTCTTGGTACGTTTGGTCTTGGTACGTTCAGTTTTGGTACGTTGTGTTTTGGTGCATTTGGTCTTGGTATGTTTTGCCTTGGTACGTTTGGTCTTGGTATGTTTGGTCATGGTACGTTTGCTCGTGGTACGTTTTGTCTTGGTACCTTTTGTCTTGGTACGTTTGGGCTTGGTACGTTTGGTCTTGGTATGTTTTGTCTTGGTATGTTTGGTCTTGGTACCTTCTGTCTTGGTACGTTTTGTTTTGGTGCGTTTGGTCTTGGTACGTTTGGTCTTGGTACGTTTGGTCTTGGTACGTTTGGTGCGGTGTGTTGGTGTAGTGTGGTGTGGTGTGGAGTGGCGGGGTGTGGTGTGCGGTGCGGTGCGGTGTTGGTGTCGTATGGTGTTGGTGTTGGTGTTGGTGTTGGTGTTGGTGTTGGTGTTGGTGTTGGTGTCGTGTGGTGCGGGGAAACACCAAAATGGTCAATCACATTCAACCGCAGATCCCTGGTGAATGGATTTTTTACCACTGGAAAATCCACATTGACAAACCGTCGTCGTCATCATCATCATCATCATGATCATCATCATCATCATCATCATCATCATCATCATCATCATCATCATCATCAATCACCATCATCATGATCATCATCATCATCATCAACATCATCAACATCATCAACATCAACAACAACATCATTATCATCACCATCACCACCACCATCATAGTCCTTGTGTACAGGCAAATGTTCTCATGTGGGGTTATCCGGTCCTGTATTTTTTTGTTGAAACTATATCATACAAATTTGTTTTTGATAATTTATATCCACCAAATTCCATTAGTCATTGATACCTATGTGTATCCACCAATATGATCAGGGATAACTGAATAATGATCACTTGCGCCGATTTTCGATAATTCCATTCTGAATATAATCCATAGGTTAAATGACTGGATCAATGATAATCTCGAATCAATGATTAATACGTCCTTGTCGTTGGTCAAGCCGCCATTCCACCAGAATTGCTACGACTTTGGTGTGCCACGGGTCGTTGAGGAGGCTGGTCATCCACACGCGTGGGACCAGTGCGGTGTCAAGCGCTGCGTGGAATGTTCCTGCTGCTGCTGGCTGATAGTGGTTGGTACTGTTTATTAATGATTCTTAGTATGGTTGTTAAGGGTTAACATGGTGTTTCACATTTTTAGTATGGTTTTAAAGGGTTAACATGATTTTTCACGGTTTTATAAGGATTGGCCTGTATGTTTGCATGGGTTTTAACCGTTGATAAGGCTTCATAGTAGGGGAAAGTAACTAGCAACAATGGTTAAACGATTATACGGTTTTGTGCATAGCCACCGTGTACCCTTTGAAGCCCCATGTTTGGTGGTCTCATGATTGGTTTCCCCGTAATGAGTGACATACACATTTTGAGAGGTTTCCCCATTGCAAATTGCCATTTTGGGAGGTACCACCATCCATGGATGACGCCATATGCCTTTTGGTCATCTCAAAAAGCGACCATCGGTAGATGATTTACATAGATTTACTTTCTGAGATGCTGATCTTGTTCATGGCTGTTCTTGATTACCAGAGAGCATTTTCTGACATTGATGCATAGCTTAGAGCACCCGTTTTTTGTGTATTATTGCCGCAGATGTTTCTTTTTTGAACCGTTGTGTGCCTTGTTGGATTCCGGTCTTTGTACGCCAGTCCTTGAATTCATGTTTCTAAAGCCTACCACATTAGACCGACACCTGTCAGAAACTAACGAGACTATCGGTGATCTCCCCATATATTTCTTGCCGCTTTCATGATTTTTGCAGTTACTGCTTCCTCCAAATATCCCAACCCCTTTATCCTCCTCTAACATCAATAGACTCCTCCTAAGAGATGATTTTGGGTCAGGGTCTGACATGGAGGCGGTGATAGCTGTCGTGCCAGTCTGATGGTCGCCAGACTGACCTGCATTCAAAGGGCTGGAAACCATCACCCGGAGGACATGTCAACACGGCACGAATTATCAACGCATGTTTCTTGAAACTCCCATGGTTTCATTCCCACGGTTGCCATGGTCTGGTTACAGGTTGTGGTTTGACTCCATTTTGCAAGGAAATACGGTTATGTGTGGTGGTGGGTGATTATTTACTGATTGTTTTCTGTATGAACTCCATCGTTTTTAAGGCTCAAGGACGTCAGTAACTAACCCGCACAAAGGGATGGGTCAAAACAGAAAAATAACAAGTAGAGATGGGATCCAAATTGGCATAGATCATGGCCACATTGGTACAGATCATAAGCTAAGATCGCTGAAAACGTGATCAGTAGGTGAACGCACCGACAACGATTCTATTCAGTCTTGGGCTTGACCAGCAACCACGTAGCATGGCAGATGCCACCGAAGAGGAAATCGATTTCAACAATCACAACAACCAAAGACCATCATCTTGACTCCACCACTGATGCCTCCTAAAGCATTGACGAAATCCAAACAAACATGTGCCCACAAAAAGCAGCACTGTAATTATGGATTTATCAAATTGTGATTAGATTATTATCATGATATATCATGATGTTTAAATGTTTACTAAAGTTGCTTCTGATTTATGGATTGTCATCACATGCATGCTTTCAGCAGAACCACAGTCATTTCACCAAGCCTTTCAGCTGAAAATCTCGCCTCTTCACCCCGCTTCCGCGGGGCTGATGCACGCTCCAATGCATCCCGGGGCGCTGCAACATGCCATGCCACCGGACCGCAGTCGCAGTCCCTGTGGTGATGTCCCCAGAGGGAAGAGGAGCGCATGGGTTTCGGTGGAAGCAACCAGCGATTGGTTGGTTGGTTGGTTATATGCTTCTCTGCGTATATGGTTGGTTATATGGTTTGTTGATATGTACAATGATCACTTCTCACTAACCATTCACATCATCAGCCATTCCTCAGCTGCTCCACACGCGACCACCAGGTCACGGCCCCAGCTTCAACGGCGGCCCCTGCGGCGCTTGCAATGGCGCCTTCACCAGGCCGGCGAGAGCACAGCGCTGGGTGTCGTGGCGTTTGCTGGTCACATGGTTGATGTTTGACATTTCTAGTAATCATTGGTAACCATCAGCCATGATGTTGGTGTAACCAATGATTAGTACCATCATGTTATGATGTTCTAGTAATCATTAGTACATGGTTGAATATATTTGTTTTGATGATACTGTGCATGGTTGAATTTTTCTAATAATGGCTGATTCAATGAATCATCTGCTATTTAAGGTAAGTAATGATGACTCATGCGAATGATGAATCATGTTTGATAGTGGTTCTTCAAGCGTAGTAGCTTGATTACTCAGCAATATCGGGCGCATAAGCTTGGGTAATAGTGAATGGGTGGTCCAATGGTAGTTCACAAATAGTTGCCATAGCTGGGTGATAGCTGGCTAGGCATTGGTAGCTTCTCACCAATGTCGCTGACGGTACATAGTTGCTGGGTCATCGTCACCCATGATGGTTGGCGATTAGCTGGCAATGGCTAGTTGAGGTTTGAAAATAGCTAGGCAATTCAGAATGACAGCACCACAATAGCTGTCTACTAGCTGTAGGCTGATGATTTCCATGACTAGTCAAAATTGTCGGTTTTCATCAACGAATGATTGCTTAATGAGAGTCAGTGTTGGTTAAAAAGGTCTAGAAGAATGGCAAAAGCAGCCATTAAGATATTTATGGCTTGATAAAAGGAATAATAATGGTTCATATTTGACTGATCATTGTTTGTCAATATGTGGCTAAGAGTGATTAATGGCCGCTCGATGCAGGTGCATGACAATCATCAATATTTAGCCTCAAAAGGATACGTGATTCCCAATGGTTTTTGATGATTCATGATTATGGTTGAGGTTACCAATGAGCACTTATCCTTCATACGTGCCCTGCTAGTAAAAAGAATTGTATCCAATTGGTAAGCAGTACTACTTATTGAAAACAACAATTGCGCTTTACAATTTCTCCAATTATTCTTGATCCAAAAACTGACGGATGATCAATGACAATCATTAGCACATCATGTTTCATCATGTACCAGCTTAATGTTTCATTTACCCGGGATGATAAATGGTTTGTCCTGCCAATGATTCAGCAATTCCCGTGCAAGGACGGCCAACGATCAACAACCAACCGAGGCAGTAAGTTGTTTTTCGGTGGTTAGCCACCGGTTTTTTGTTCAGAGATGGTTGATCATGGATTATAAATGCGTAAATATATTTGCTGGTTGGTGGTTAACAGCCGGGAAAGTGATGGTCAATTATGGTGGTTACAGAATGATGATTGATGACAGTTTACAGTGGTAGCTATGATAGTGCTCAATGGTGTTTAAGAAGCTGGTGAAGACAGATCAATAGTAGCAAATAGTAGATACTACCTAATGGCGGTTGGCATTTATGATTGGATGCTGGTTCAGAGCTGGGTAACAGCAGGCCAGAGATGGTGATGTTTTAATTGCTTAACCAATCTCAATTTGTGATAGTGCCCCCATGTCAATCGTCACTGGCAAATCCATCATGGTTTGACCACCAGGATCAACCGTCAAGCCAAAAATGACACTGACCAGGCATTAATCAAACATGTACCAAAACATGAATCACCATGAAGCATAAATCACATTCGCCAACTGTAAATCCACACGAACCAATGATCACATTGACAAACAACAAACCCAGTAGGTAACAATTGATAAACTAGTAGTTGATAGATAACAAAAAAAAACATATATATATATATATATATATAAATAATCATTAAAACACCAGATAATAAAACCAATCATAACAAACAAACCGACTCAATCATCAAAATAGCGAAGTGCTGAAAACTCGCTGCGAGGCCTCCAGTGGTGGTTCCGCCACCGCGGCCCATGCGCCCCTTGGCGAAACGAAAGTTTGAACGCGAGAGACCCGCCAGTCATGGGCCAGGAACCTGTGAAAACATGGATGTTTGTAGATGCTCATAGATGCTTACAGATGCTTTTAGACTTAAAGATGTTTAATGGAATTGTTCAATGGAATCTAACAATGCCTAATGGGATGTTATTTTGCGAATTATTTTTATAGATGTTTATGCATGTTTATCGTGCTGAGTTTTGATTTACCATTATGTTTCATGATTCGCTACCGTAGACTGCCAACCACTCTTGTCTAACTTCTCTCAACCAATACGCGATCATTACCAATGAAATAACCGCACTACTATTGTTAACACTTAACCTTGAACCATTAACCACCACCAATTACCATCAACCATCAACAATTACCATTAACCCGCACTCAGTGGATAAGCAATTAACCATTGACCCATGATTTTTCATTGACCACCCTTAACCACCCTTCACCACCTTTAACCAACCAAGCTCCACCCTCCACCACCACCAGCACCACCACTGCGAACCACAGTCACCGCCTTCGCTCCGACAGAGGCATGGCTCTTCATGTGCCCGTGAACGGAGGCGGCGGGTGAAGCAGACCGGGAAGGTGGACCACTGACTGGTGAATGGTGGTATGACCTTGGTGGTTACGGATATCAAACCACCTCTTGGCTATGGTATAACCACAAATACTGGTCAATAGTGCTATTAATACTGGTCAATAGTAAGAACCTTGATGGTTAATGATGGTTACATCTCAACCAAGGTATTAGCTTGGTTTTTAATGGTTAGTATAACCTTGGTTTAGAATGGTTAATGATGGTTATATCCACTAATAGTGGTATAACTGGTTGGTGGTTTGATTCACATGTTCTGTTTTCCCTAGTGATTATCAACAAATGGTTGCTTGGCAAGCATATTTTTCATGGGGGTTGAAACCACCAACCAGTATACCCTTGGTTTGCCATGAACAATCATCATTAACCTGAAGTGGTTATGGATATCAAACCACCGGCTACCTCAGCTATGAAAGGTTTCGAAACTCAAAACCGTGGCGAGTAGTGGTGTATCAGGGCCAGTTCATGGTTGATGATGGTTGTTGATCGAAAGATTGCAGCCAAGGGTCCTCCACATGGCACGACAACTATAGAACATCAATGATCCAAACATGGTGATCAAAGATCAACAGAGCCAAGTACCTGCCAATAGCTGGGTTTTGCGCGCAGGGGTTGCAATTTTCCAGATTCAAAAAGGTGGTTACTTTATCATCGAGAACCCATCCATTTTCAGAATCTGGAGTACAAGATTTTTTGCTAACCAAAGCTGGTGTCACTATCAAGGGAGCACTGGACCTCAACATCTTCTCGTTTGAACTGTCACATGGCCAAGACGCAACAAAGTCTTGGAGCTGGAGCCATATGAAGTTGGTAACGCGTTGTTTGTATCATCACCATGACCGCTTATTAGCAGTTGCTGCTTGCAATCTGACTAGTTCGTTATATAGTTACTTGTTGGTTAGCTCTAAGATATGGTGTTGTTATCATCAACTACAGTCGGTGATCTTTATCAACATTGTGTCTTCGTGACCAACAATACATTGTCGTTTGTAAGGTTGGTTACAGTTGTGCTATCAGTTGTATGTAAACAAAATGGTTCTAGTTCAAGTGCAGCAATGAGTATTTGAACAATATCCCTCCCAATTAGTTTGAATTTTGTGGTTGGTTTGACCTGGCCAACAAAATTGTGGAATCATATTATTTTACCATCCGCTATTTGTGTGTGGTTTGGATCTTAAACAACTAGAGTGGTTAATTACAAATTTGAGTTCTGAATAATCGCATATATTTTTCATTTCATCTATTTTACCCAGCTGTATTCTGAAAATACGTTGATGACACTGGTTACTTTCAATGATATTGGGTGAGACAGCAATGGTTACAATCAAAATGTTGTATTTAGAGTTGCTAGCATGATCACCAACTAAAACTGATGACAACCAATTTAGCTACACCTTGCAAAAACCGGCTAAAAATCAACAGATTGATCCATTGCTGAAAAAAAAACAGTGATTTTATTGATCATCCAGCAATTGCTACACGATCAAATTGACTTCATCACTTTTTAAAATCCATTAGCATCCGTTTTACGATGGTCGATGGATGATCAAAGAGGCTGTTAGTTTGCCAACTAGATGATCAGCACTTTTTCACAACAACTATAATCCACTAGTATAGGTTAAATTCCGGAACCCCCAAAATCGGATGTTTTTTTTATTATATATACATGATGAATATCGGAGGATTTCCGGGCATGCTATGTTGAGAAACATCCTTATTGGCCATTGATCCGTTTGTGAAAATCGGTATGCCAATTAACTGCTTGAACATTGGTTTCTGATTGGCCAATCCATTAATTATCCACTGCTATATTTTCCACTAGTTATAGGCCATCATATTGGCTGATCAATCATTAACATTGGATGATTTGGGGGTACTTCCACCTATTGAGAAACCACCATATGAGGGACAGGAATGAAGTTGATCAACTAGATTTTCCATTATCACCATCAACCAATAGAATCAACTATAATTACCAGCAATTATCATCCATTGCTATCATCCATTATGAGCCATGTCCATTGATTACCCTCAATTGTAATCGTATCATATGCACCATCTATATTAATAAACCAACCATTTTTGAGGTCACCCATATTTTCCATCAGCTGAAGGCCGTGACTGACCAATCAATGGCACCGCTGCAGGTTTCGTGCCTCCACCCCCTGCGCCGCCCGCGCCGCCGCCGCCGCCCGAGCCAGTGGGCAGACCCAGGGGGCGACCTGTGGGAACGGACCCAGCACAGTGCGTGCTGAGAGCAGCTTAGTGATGCCGTTGGGGGAAGCGCGGTATTGCTGTGGTTCAAGTAATCATCAAGTAGTGATGATGCTTGGGTAGTTGATGGGTAATGATGTCTGATAATGGCAAGATTGCTTGCTTTCAATAGACTTCTGCGATTGCAGCATTCAGGTTAGCTGAAGCTCTTCATTCGAGAGGAGTTGATGCAACAAAACTGCCGGGGTTTAGATCCCAATCGAGCAGGGTTTGCAAAAGGTTTCCGAGGATTCGGTGCAACCGAGGAGGGCGCTAAGGCCGCTGGAAGATGGTTCTTAGGCGCAGCTTCACTTTCTGAGACCTGAGCCGGGCTCAGGCATTCGATCTTTCCACTTCTGAACAAGTTCAACACCTTCAGCAAATCTTCAGTGTTGTCCTTCAACGTGAAAGTGCTCGTGCTGTTCTCCGCCGCCTTCCTGGCCCAACACCGGAGTCCGCCTCAGCGTTCTCAGACCCGTGATTCAGTGTTATCTGATTTTCCGGCGTAGTGCGCTGTGCTGAGGAAGGTGGCGCTTGGCGCAGAGTGGCTCAAGAGCAAGCCGACCTGGACCCAGACTGCATCTTCGGGCAAACGCCCCACGTCGTGACCCGGCAGCCCATCTCTCGCACATACGTCGCTTGCGCTGGTGCACAGAAACTTCGGAATCATCGAATGATCCGATGATCTCCAATGATCATCCGAAGAAGTCAGGAGCTTTGAACGTGTACCAATGCACACACACAAAATAGTGGGTCAAACACACATAGTAGCGCTGTTCTCCAACCCAACTCAACTGGTAGCGCCAAACATGCCCAGCCCCTTTGCGAAAACTTCGGAGTGGGGCAGCGAAAACTATGATGCCAGCACAGTGCATTTGTGGGGGGCTGTGATTGAGGAAAGGGATTGTACCAGTTCATGGAGCATTATAGCCAGCGGGAAACACTATTGGCTGTTCTAAACTGCTACCAAGCGTCCTCCACCGTTATCGAACAATATCACCCATTGTCAATCATTATTAACAATGTTCCATCAATAATTGGTTTGACATCGTCATGGGTTAGCCATGTGCCACAAACCATTGTGAGCTCTTAATCGACAATTCAACAACTCAGTATCACTTGCTAGTTTTGACTCATGATTGATCATTAGTAAGTAGCCATGGATAAAACAACATGATCAACCATCTTTACCAACAATTCGACACCATTTACAATTTGTTTCCCAAGAAAAACGATATTTGCGCCACTTCAGGAGAAGACGCAAGAGCAGCTGGATCGAGAGGCAGCAGCAAGCGCGGGGAGGTTGTTCAACCCCAATAGGTGCTGACACCTGTTAATAATGGGTGTTTACTTGGTGACTAGCAGGCTGACCGGTTGAATAATAACAACCATCTGTTGATCGAAGGAAGTTTAGAAGTCTAACTTCCGACAATATGGACAACTCAGCTAGGGCAGATCGTGGGCAGATGTGTGAAAGAAGAGATGCGTGAAAGATGAGATGTGCGAAAGATGAGATGTGCGAAGGATGAGAATGCGAGCGCGCCAAAATGTTAGGAAAGTCGCGAAATGCTGTGTTTTGCAGGGTTTTGTGCCTCAGGAGGGTCCAGAAGGGTACCTCGCTAAAGCGGCGGGTGCGGACCACTGTGCCGGAAGGTGTGTGCAAAAATCGTTAAAAAACCTAGGCGCGAAGCACATTTGGAAGTCAAAATCGTAAAAACATGTCACGTTCGGAGCACTTTTGGAAGTTGCAACTTGCAAAATCGTTAAAAAACCTAGGCGCGAAGCACATTTGGAAGTCAAAATCGTAAAAACAC
>VSDK01024486.1:106719-149098 GCA_009767595.1 Symbiodinium kawagutii
GATAGATAGATAGATAGATAGATAGAATAGCTAGAATAGATAGATGGAATGGACAGACAATTGGATAGCCAGATTCAGATGGCTAGATGGGTCGATAGATAGACAGATAGGTAGACGAAACGAGAGTCAGATAGAAAAGTAGATAGATAGTCAGGTAGATAGACAGAAAGATAGACAGATGGACACATCATAGATGATCCGACACACTTGGCAGATAGATAGACAGATAGATAGATAGGCAGGTAGATAAATAGATAGATGGACAGGTAGATAGATACATACATAGACACAAAGATGACGAGATAGATAGTGAGGTAGATAGAAAGACAAGTACATAGGCAGATAGATAAACGAATAGATCATCAGATAGATAGATCGATAGACAGTCAGACAGACAGAAAGAAAATTGATCCACTGATAGAAAAATAGCTAGACAGATAGGCTGCCAGTCAAGTGGCCAGATCGATGCTCACATTGTCGCAACCACAACTGCACACTCCTATAGTGCTCCTATCTTGGAAACTTCCGCCACCGCCTTGTGCGGTACTACTTGTAATAAGGCTGATTAGGCTCACAGATGATTGATACCGGTTCTTTACCAATTGTTAGCTACTTGTTGGTAAATGGTTGATAATAGTGGGTTGATGCTTGTTAAGCCATCAATGTGCACTATTGGTGAACAACGGTTAATAATGTCTAATTATAATGCTGGTTAGAAGACAATGGACGGGTCATTTTGACTAGTGGTGCACAATGATGACTTGATGGTTGTGAAGGATTAGTTGTTAATGCTCGCTACCCAATGGTCAGAATATAGTGAATCATGGTGAAGAGTTGATATGAAGCCGTCTTAGTGATGATTGTTAAACGATCCTAAACTGCGATGATTCTTGACGATGAGGATCGACTGATACAACCCCGATCCCTTGTGAAACCGATCCGAGCCCCGGCCGCTGGCTGACCAGAGCAGGGCCCCCATACGTCATCCATGAAATGCAACACAATCGGTCTATGAAAGCATGTACCAAGGGTAGGCCCTCGTCCAGAAATCGATTTTCAATCACTTATTATTTGTGGAGGATGCTTCAGAAGGTGAAAGGTTTCCCCGTGCAATTGCAACATGGAACAACATCGCTCCATGATCACATAAGGGGGCACTGTGTTTGACCCAACACACTTACACGCACACATGTTTTGTCAATACCGCAAGCGCATCAACCTGCTGGTGGCTGGCGGGATGAATATGGCAAGTGGCATGAGACTTGGGATGCGGAAACTAGTTGGGAAGAGTGGCATGACGAATGGCTGTGTTACCAAGACCAAAGCAAGTGCCCGCAAAAATTTCCAAGACACCGTGCTCAACAGCCCCCTTCGCTTGGATGACATGGTCAAAGGCTTGATGGCCTGGTCCAATGATTTCGGATCAGAGTTTGAAGATCCAGAGATGGACAAGTTCAAAGCACAAGTTCCAGCATCAGTGGTTCCCCTTACTTCAACCAGGCGCAACATTGCCGCAAATGCAAGTCAGGGACTACGAAAGGCGAAGGTAAGAAAGCTCAGGATTTGCATCACTTTTCCTTCAATGGTGTCAACGCGAGCTGGCTTTACAAGACAACAATGGTTGTTCGTTGTGCTGAGCTCGCTGTTTCGTGGACAGGTCCAAAAGCAAAAGCAGATATACTTTGAGAATTAAACAGATAAACGCATACAACTGTACAACCAATGATTGTAACAAATGCACACCTTCAGAAGCTGCATCAAAATTCCACACTTGCTTTATTTATTGTCATGGATCTCCCATTACAATGTTCATGTTCGATCATTATCAACAATTATCAATCAGTGACCCTTTCCTTGACCATCATCCATTATTGACCCTTATCCATCATCCCCCCAGCCACTAGCACTAACTATCATCATCTATCATCCATAGCCATAATTAATCAGCGATGACCATTGCTTCCCATCATTTATCACCATTAATCAAAATCCATCATCATTAACCATCATCAATCCATTACTTCTACCAATCTGATGATCATTGGCCATCATTGACCATCACTTACTATCATTTACCATCACCTACCATCATCTACCATCATTTCTCATCATGAATCATCATCTACCATCATTTATCATCATCAACCATCAACCATCACCTACCATCAAAACTCATCATGAACCATCATAGTCAAGCCCTTATTTACCATTTACCATGATCTTCCAATCTCAACCACCCATCATCAGTCACCGCCAGGCACATCAGCGGCTACACGAAGCCATAGAGTCACTGACACCCAGGGGGCGATGCTTCGGTGTGGAACGATGAGTCAAGGGGATCATCACCTGGTCGACCCTGGCGAGCCAAAGTGCTTCATATCATGGCTGCTAGGAACCAACGGTTTTCTTCATTTATGTTTGTTCATTTATGGTAAATAATGGGTAAATTATGATGATTGATGATTGTTCATCTATGTTTGATTTGAATATTTCTTAGACTGGTTCATTTCTATGTTTGGCATAGTTACCAACGAGACATGACTGATGATGGGGATAGCAGCCAGCAGTGAAGAGAATCTACCGACTGTTTATAGCATCCGATTCATTCAACTGGCAATTTGCAAAGATTCTCCGTTGTTGACCGAACCTGATGAAAATCAGGGCCGAAGCTGTAGTACTCTTTGAATATTACCAGCAATAATGATGTACAACAATATTTGGGCGTTTGTTTGGTTGCTGGTTGGAATTTCCAAACCTTTACATACAAGAAGGCAACGATGCGTGGCACCTAATATTTTGGTTTCGTGTTCGTTTTTGACAGAGAAAAAAGGCAACCGATTGTCAAGTGCCCCCCAACCGAGGTGAAACACAGGGAGAGTGTCCACCACCCCCAATAGTTGCTATTGTAGCGGCTAATAGCCGCCATCCACCATTTAGGCAGATTTGCAAACCATTCATTTTCGCAGTCCAGGTAGCTACGATTGCCAATGATATTGTCCAGGTGACTTCGGGGGTACCGAATGATGTTTTGATATCACCGGTTTCATGCAAAACCAATGGTCAAGATACCTATTTGTTCAATGTTTTGTTGATTTTGGGTGATGCTACATTTGTTTGGAAAAGTTCAAAATTACCAAGAATTCGATTTTTTTAGGATCTGTGGTTAAGAAGATTGATTTATGACTTGTCGGATTCAATTGACAATGCTCTTCAATGTTGGAATGGCCATGGTTTTTACTGATGGCTAATGGCTAATCCTGCTTTCGCTGACTATCAACTACCTGGACAATTCACCATGATTAGCCAAAGGAAATTAAACAAGCAAAAGTTTGCCATGATCTTATTCTCGAGGACCTTTGACAAATACACTGACCATCCCACTGTACCTCTTTAACTTCCCTAAAACCATAGCCTTGCTTGCGAAAGGAGGGTCCCAAGCTGGGCATCACAACCCACTGGTGAAGATGGAGCCAGCTAGTGAATAGCAGCTGGTTAACCACCAAGAACTGGTCAGTGATGTTGCTTCTTGGTGGATTATGTTCGATGCCGAATCGATGGCACGGTCGATGAATAGCTTTGATCAACCATCAACTGGGCATCTTGAAGCCTTGAACCAAGCGCATGGAACCAGTGGTTATCAGGGTGACCATGTGACCTATATATTTGGATCATCCTCCCAGTGGTGAACGTCATCATGGCATGTGGCTAAGAGGGTCCAGGTAGATGACCAGCCCATTGGTCAAAACTACCAGAATCGTAGGTGCTGCTTAGTGTGATTGATTGCCCCCATTGATAATTGTGGATAGTTGGTTTCTGGTAACAGTAGTGATTAGTGACAGTTGGTCCTTTTTCGTGAAATTGTTGCTGATTGTTGCTTGTTTGCTGCTTGTCGTCGGCTACTTCGTAAAAATCATGGCGCAACAAACGGCAATTATTCGTTCTTGACAACCATGATCAACCAACCAATTAATAATCATCAATCATCAATCATCAACCATCAACCATCAACCATCAACCATCAACCATCACAAGCCATCATAAATCACCATACATGATCCACCATTCACCACTCCTCACTGTGCTTAACCCCTTCTCACCATCCTCCGGTGCCATCTCCGAGGCGCAACGAGGGCTACCTGAAGGCGCATCTGGGATATCACATCGAAGGCAGCGCCGTGGGGCCCTACACCGTGGTCTCCCACGAAGCATTGGGCGTTGGCGTCTTCTCGGTGGCTCCTTGGATGGCGCTGGTGACCCGTGGGGGTCCAGGATGAAGGGTTTGTTGGGGGGCGCTTCTTGTTGGTCCGTTACGGGTGACAGTTGTGTAGTTTGGTTATGTTAATTTGTCATGTTCTTGGTTGATATGGTTTTATCTTAAGTCATCATCGGATATCTGACATTTCTGCGATCAGATGTTGTTTGTTGCGTCAAGACTCGGAAGAACTTGCAACTGATGGTGATCAACTAGGACGTTTTCGCTCGCTTACAATCACCACAGTGAGTCCCTGGTTGTGGACGATCGAATGTAGCGATTGGACTGGGGGGAGTGAGATTGATTCTCCGATCAGGAGCTGGTACATCATTCCAAAGAGAGAGGTCAGGCATCTTCCAAAAGAGCTGATAGAGAAGGAAATACAGAGTAACTGCCAGGAGGGTGCTCAAGGACAAGATCAAGACGATGAACAAGGCAGAGGCTATGGAAGAGATACCAAGCCAACCCGCAGGACGGGGGTCTTTGTGCTGCTGAGGCCGTGCGGCTACAGAGGGCAGCGCAACAGCAACCCCCACAACAACCCCACCGGCAACCGCCACAACAACCCCCACCGCAACACCAACGCCTTTGGCGCCAAAACGGCGGCGGGGGGGCCGCCCCGGGGGGGGGGTCCCCCGCGTGTGGGCGCTCCGCCATTCCGAGGCTTGCGGAGTCGGAGTTCCATGGGAAATCCATCAGCCGGAAATCAGCCAGCTCCAGCTTTGAGTTCCTTCCTTAACCTCGCCCCAGCTCGTCGGATACCTGGTTAGCCACCAAGGGCCCCCTATAAAGCCCCCTGTATCAATGATCCTGCCAAGGTAGCATTGTCGGATACCTGGTTGGGGATTATCAGTATCATTGTTGGTCATCCTGTCGCTAACATCGGTCGTCTCCTATGTTTATTGCATATGTCATTTTTTGGATATTGGAGAATCGTGTTGTGTTACTATCGTCCATCAATCATAGACATACAAAAATTGTAGTCACTCTGATATTTAGACCGGCTGTAGTAGGTATCGCTATTGCCATTGTTGTTTATTCTTATCATTTGGCGACGGTATATTTACAATAAGCACACTTGGTCGTTTCCACTTTCAATGTTGGTTTTCCTCACTGCTATTGGATTGGCTCGTTGTTAGGATTGAGCGGCCATCGATCCTTGCTGAGGTTTTGCTAGCTTGTGTCATTCCGATTGATTGGCCACTCAGCCTTATATGATTGACTATCGCTGTTCCTAAAAATGGGGTACTGAAGAATGCCGAACCACCATTCTTGGTTACAATCATTGGTCATAAGTTATGTACCACTGTCATTATTGATCATCATCCACCATTGTTTTTGTCGTTGGTTTTCATTGGTTGACCACCGCTAGTTTTTGGTTGACAATTGTTATTGTCACCAATGACCGCTACGCATGTGAATTATTTCGATTCTTGCCTACTTCTCGTTAAAATTTGTTTCTATTCATCGGTTGGCAACCATCAGTATCTATTGGTAGCCATTGCCTATGATGGTTGATGTCACTACTTGCTAGTTACTTGTCAGCAGCCATTGCTATTGGTTATTAGCGTTTATCACTACCCATTTCTCACAAATTACTCAAGATAAGCTATTAGTCACTTGTTATTATCAATCATTAATCCCTTGTAACTATCATTCACCACTACGAATCACTATTATTTGACTATCATTACCCATCATAGCTATCATCATTCACCACTATTGATCACTCATCACTCATTCACCACTGATCATTGGTAGCGATCGGTCACTGATCGATGACATGATCGCGCCGAGGTCTGGCCTTGCGCAGACAAAGACAACAAGTTGGTGGCCATGAAGGTGATACGACACCAGGCCAGGGCTGCAGGAAGAATGAGGCGACCAGGAAACATACTCTACTGGCTCCTACAGGTTCCTGCTGCTTACTACTGGTTACTATTTTTATGGCAACCGGAGAAACAGTTAGCCTGATTATCAAGGCAGTTAGGCAGTTAGCCTGCTGCTGTACTGCATGTTTCTTGAGCCCCAACAAAACAAACCCTTTCATGCTGTGAAATGAAAAGAACGGCAAAGCAGTAGTGTAAACATGATCAGTGTTTTCACCCACAAGTTACTAGTGGTTACTACTGGTTACTATATGCTTATCATGAATGATTGTAGAGGACTAACAGTACCCAGTAATAGGAGATGATCTGCTGCTAGTGGTGTTTCAGAGATGATCAGTGATTACCAATGATTTAGAACGGTGTTGCTTCAGATGATCAATGATGCTGTTTAAGGATCATCACCCACAATGATTAGCCCCCGACTATTTGCTGATAGGCTGGTTAATGATGCTGGAGTTGGTGGTGGGAGCTGGAATGGGTGGCAGGGCGGCAGTGCATTGAAGAAGTCCATAAGCTTTGGATGTCACTGAAAGGATGGACCAAACCAACACCCAAGCGCTGGCTCCCGCGGTCAACCTTTGACAAGGCCTTTGACATCAAGATCCACACCTCAACTAGGAAACATCATCGAAGCAATGACTAGGTCCTGCTAAGACCTGAAGTAGAGCTGGCGCATTGGACGTACCAAGTGGAAAAGGATCATATTGTGGTCTGTAAATATAAAGTATTCACCCTGTGTGTTGCAGGTACCCTCTTTGTTGGTTACCACTTTCATTTGCTATCCTCATGAAAGTATTGGTGTCCATGATTCTATGCCCAGCATTTTGTTTTCCTCATGTGTTATCCTTGATACGCTCCCAGCACTCATGCTTACTGATTGACCGCAAAGCTCTTTAAAGTTGAAGCCGCCCAGAAATCCGAACCAGGGCCATAGTGAGACATCCCGGCTGACCATCAATGAGTATGACCCATGCCTGAAATGCCTAACCAATTAGAAAATCAAAAGGATCATCAATGTGATTATTGACCATCACCATCATCAATGATTTGCATTTAGCTATGCAGCCAATAGAGAAAATACTTTTTCATAGCTTTACCATCACCAACCTCGGTCAAGTGTCCTCAGCCACTATTCACAACCATGTACCATGAACCTGCGAGGATCGTCTTTGACCACATGTTTGTTTGCCATTACTAGCCATCGGGATCCACCATTGAAATATCGCTTGACATCATTTACCATTAGCATTAACCATGAATTTGACAAGCCTGATACTTAATGATTTGACATAATGGCAACTATAAAGCCATTACTAGCCATATGTTATTTAGTTAATAATAGGCTTACTAACATGAATGTTTTGTTAATGTAGCCATGTCTTGTTAGTAAGCCTATGCCCTATAGCTGTTCATGGGCAGCTCGCCGAAGGACCACTTCCGTAAGTATGCCAACCGTGAGGCCGGGCGCCGTGTGGCCCAGGGAATCGTAGGAACAAAAACTAGGAATGGAATCGTTGGTTCATGTGACAAATGGCGCTTAACTCATGCATTCTTATACTGGTTTGTGGTTTCAAACCGTTTTTCCCTAGTAATTACTACTGTAACAAATGGTTGGTTGACTAAGATTTCAAACCACTAAGCAGTATAGCAAACTAGGCGTGAGTCGTTCGTTGTGGGTGGCGATACTTAGTGGCGACCAATCGTGCTTTTTCTCGGCTCGTGATGGGTTATTTTTGGTTACTGATGGTATTAATACTTAGTCAAGGTCTATGATGATGGTTGATAAGAATGGTTACTTGATATTTGCTTTACAATGGTTGATCATGGCTGATTCATTATGAATCTGACTGGAGGTTGTCAATCATGGTAAGTGATAGCTGAAAATGTTGGATATTTGTTGGACAAAAATGGTTGATGCTTACGACGGCAACGAACGGTTGATAATCGCAGTCCAGAATGGCCAATAATTGCGGCTAGTGTGGTGTCAAACGTCTTTTGCCAGTTTGCAAAAGTGGTGAGATATGATACTGATTAATGGTCATTAACGGCTAGGGCATGGATCCGTAGTTATCCCCGAGTTGTAGATCGGTTCCCCACCGAAGGTTTTGGTAGCTTTGCAGGAGTACCCAATTTTTTGGATATGTATGTAATTCTGTGTATCTGCACTTTTATTTATGTACTTACGATTCACCTGTGTATTTATGAACTGTTTATTGTTTTGATTCTATTTTTTACATGCCATAGAATCAGAGGATTTTTGTGTGAATTGGTGAGATTTTGTCAGGATTGGTTTCCAGTTTTGACCATACACTATATCCATATCCATAGTTTTTACATCACAGTTTTAAGTCTCCAATGGTCATGACCACTGATGAATAGGTTATGCATTGTATTGTTTCAAGTGCTAGGCTTGACAGACCAGCACATTCCCGGGATGTTATACACACGATTTTTCTGGTCTTAGAGCCGAAAGTAAATGGGTTTTTCCATCAATGCAGGAACTGCCCAAGCAGCTATAAAAAGCAGAAAGTGGCTATTGTTGGTCATGGTTGGTTGTATTTTTGTACTCTTGTTGCCAGAACCAACCACTTTTATTGATATCATTGCTGGTCATGGTCTTATCATGATAATCATTACCAACGACATGATATCATGATTACCTATAGTCAACATTACCAACCATATGAATCAAACAAACCTTATCATTATTGTCAATCAAACTATCATTCGAATCATAGCATAGTCTTGTCGGACATTATCTGAATCATGCCCCTCAATCATTGTACCATTCTCATGGTAGGGTTGCATTATAATAGTATGTTTTGGTAAGAATGTGGCAACTTCACTATTGGCCATCATAATGATCATGAACATTTGGTTCTAATGACTAATACCAAGCCTTCTGATTATAATCAAGCCTTCTTGCTAATTAGTAGACTTATTTCGGCAGTCGACCACAATTACAGTCACTACAACCATCATCATCATCATCATCATCATCATCATCATCATCACTAAATTGTAGATGCCAATGTCATTTGGCCAGGTAGATTTTGTTGCAACACCACATGTTCATATTCACCCGATTTTGGCGTTTGATTGGATTCCCTGCGCCTCACCAGAGATGAGTCACACATTCTTCGCTCGAGCCGTCTTCAATTCTGTCGTAGGGTGGTCCCGATGAGGGGATCTTGAGATCCATGAATTGACTAAGTGTCAAACTGTGATGACTCTTGATCGAGGCATATTAGGTAATGATCAACAGTCATCAATACAGAACTGGATCCAAGACAAAGCCTTTATACGCAATGGATCGACAGTCAACTGTTGTAATTGGATCATTGCTTAACAGATAATGATCAACACACAGCAAATGTGAGATTGTTTGGCATGCTCCGATCAATTTAATCCATGGTAAGCCCAAGATTGCTGTTCTCCGGAGGTGTGCTTTGTATCGCTTGCCGACTGCGAGCGGATTGTAATTGGCATACCTCTTAAACGCGGGATAAAACATTGATTGTATGCTGGATTTATCCATAAGACGGGAAAAGAATTCGTTATTTTTATCGACTATGGAGGATTGCTGTTGTTATTATGGACTATGAATTCCCCCAAACAGCGATCCTCCATTTTTATCGACAGCTTTCCATACTTATGGACAGCTTAAACCCTCGTTGATCAGCTTCTAGAGGAACGATCTGCAACTGGGCTAGCAGAACGAGACCAACTTGTGATCCCTTTCTCTGGGTACAACGTGGTCCGACAAGTTTGCAACTGGTGGTTTCTCAAGTCATAGAGGTACCCCCTGTTATCATCCCCCATTTTTTCACCATTTATGGTGATAAACCATCCATTGTTTGCGACACAAATAGTTTGCATGGCTTACCAGCAAGCATAATCTACTTGAGTTGGAATCAACAGATTGTTACCGTTGTTTACCACTAAAGTAAATGATTGTTAGTTGGAATCAACAACGGGCTAACAGATTGAGCCACTTCGAAGAGCAAGCGTTCGGACAATGTCAAAGTGCTTGTCCTATCCCCTGTAGTTCGAGTTCAAATGCCAGTATTTTTGGCTGATATATGGTGGTTTCTCAAAATAGGGGACCCCAAAAATGGCTGGTTTATTACTATAAATGACTATTAATGGATGATTTGGGGGTACCCCTATTTTGAGAAACACCCATATTGTTCATTTCACTGTCACGAACAGCCGTTCATCACAGGGGGCAGTTTCACCTGCTGGTACATCTAGCATGTTGCAAGATTCAAAGGGCTGTCAGCTCGGTGACTGCTGGTAGGTTGTGCCCACAACTATTCTTGATAGCGTCCAGTTCTATGGCTCATGAGTGTACATCAGCGCTGCCGGACTGCAGATTTGTCCTAACTAGTAGTCTTTTAGTTTTATTTGTCAATGTCATCTACCACTTTTGACCACTGACTTTTGGGATCAGGAACCGCCAGGACCCTGATTCACCACTATGGACTCTTCACCAGTGCTATGACCGACCAAGATCATTGACAAACAATGCTCGACCATGGCAAACCATTTGGAGTCATTATCAGCCATCACATTCCCTGCTATTTGCAACCATTATGCCAATTGAGTGAAACATCTTGGATCATCAAACATCATGAACTACAATTGTCCATCGTATTCCCTATTATTGGTAATCATTGAGTGGGTAAATCCCATTATCAGCAATCACCAGCCATATGCTAAGATCATGCCCACCCTTCTCAATCATTGTCATCAGCTGCCATGAACCATCAATCATGGTGAACGCAAACATCATCAATTCCCTGATTTCCTGCGGTGCGTTGGATCTCTCTACCGTGCCATGTCGTCGACGTGGGATATGACACGCAGCAAGGATGGCTATGTGGAGCCATCATCTGGTGACAGCCCCCAGTTGATTGAAATTCATGTCTTCTGTTTGAATGGTGAAGGATGCACAGTGAGCCTCTGCCCTTCCACTTCGGGAATCGAAGTGGTTCAAATAGCTTCAAGGAAACTTGTGCCAAGGAGAGGTGCAAAGTTGACTCTCCACCACCTTGCCGCACCCCTCATTCTGCACCAAACTCTGCAAGAGCAAGGCATCACTGGCAAGGCTATAACTATTTCCTGCACTTATGTTCCAACTGATTTGCTTGCTGCATGCAGATATGTCTCGGGGGTTGCAGTCTCAGAGGAAGAGACCGCCTTGTACGGGGTCACAAATCTAAGCGGTACGTCTTCAATGAGATGCCTGTGCCATCTGCCTCAAAGCCTTGATACCTTGATCCTTGGCGATGATTTCAACCAGAACCTGGATGAGGTCACCCTGCCCAACAACCTTCGCACTCTGACATTTGGCAATGAATTTAACCAGAGCCTGGATTGGGTCACCCTACCAAGCAACCTGCATACTTTAACATTTGGCTCTGATTTTGACCGGAACCTGGATCAGGTCACTTTGCCCACCAACCTGCAAGCTTTGACATTTGGCAAGGATTTTAACCAGAACCTGGATCGAGTCACCCTGCCCAGCAACCTGCAAGCTTTGGCATTTGGCGATTGCTTCAACCAAAGCCTGGACCGGGTCACCTTGCCCAGCAGCCTGCAAGCTTTGACATTTGGCGATCGTTTCAACCAAAGCCTGGATCGGGTCACTTTGCCCAGCAACCTTCAAGCTTTGACATTTGGCAAGGATTTCAACCAGAGCCTGGATCAGGTCACTTTGCCGAACAACCTGCAGACTTTGACATTTGGCGATTGTTTCAATCAAAGCCTGGATAGAGTCACCCTACCCAGCAACCTTCAAGCTTTGACATTTGGCGATTTTTTCAACCAGAACCTGGATCAAATCACCTTACCCAGCGACTTGCTAACTTTGACATTTGGCTTTGGTTTCAACCAGAGCCTGGAACAGGTCACTTTGCCCAGCAACCTGCAAGCTTTGACATTCGAAAACGATTCGAACCAGAACCTGGATCAGGTCACTTTGCCCAGTAACCTACAAACTTTGACATTTGGCGATTGTTTCAACCAGAACCTTGACCAGGTCACTTTGCCGAACAGCCTGAAAACTTTGACATTTGGCGATCGTTTCAACAAGAGCCTGGATCGGGTCACCTTGCCCAGCAACTTGCAAGCTTTGGCATTTGGCGATCGTTTCAACCAGAGCCTGGACCGGGTCACTTTGCCCAGCAACCTGCAAACTTTGACGTTGGGTCCCGGTTTCAACCAGAACCTGGATCAGGTCACTTTGCCCAACAGCCTGCAAACTTTGACATTTGGCAAGGATTTTAACCAGAACCTGGATCAGGTCACTTTGCCCAACAGCCTGCAAACTTTGACATTTGGCAAGGATTTTAACCAGAACCTGGATCAGGTCACTTTGCCCACCAACCTGCAAACTTTGACACTTGGCAAGGATTTTAACCAGAACCTGGATCAAGTAACTTTGCCCACTAATCTGCAAGCTTTGACATTTGGCAAGGATTTTAACCAGAACCTGGATCAGGTCACTTTGCCCACCAACCTGCAAGCTTTGACATTTGGCAAGGATTTTAACCAGAACCTGGATCGAGTCACCCTGCCCAGCAACCTGCAAGCTTTGGCATTTGGCGATTGCTTCAACCAAAGCCTGGACCGGGTCACCTTGCCCAGCAACCTGCAAGCTTTGACATTTGGCGATCGTTTCAACCAAAGCCTGGATCGGGTCACTTTGCCCAGCAACCTTCAAGCTTTGACATTTGGCAAGGATTTCAACCAGAACCTGAATCGGGCCACCTTGCCATGCAGCATTTGTAAGTTCTTTTGGAAGCGCTTGTTTCTGCGTAGGAAAGAAAATATGATGATATGGCGTGCTCAGCAAATGGTTGTAGCCACGGCCTGATTGAATCCTTGTTTTGAAGCAGGTTTTGACCATTGTAGCTGTACAATCTTTGTGGAGAACCGCACTTCACAATGAAAAACAACCGGAGCCTGGATCGGGTCGCCTTGCATCAAAAGGTGTTTGGCGATGCCATTCGTGCATGGGACCACAGTTGGATGCTCAACCAGCTGCCATCGAATCAAACTCTTGTTGTGCCCAACCAGTTGTTTGTTGTTAGGCACCATGGCTTTGGATCAATCACATTTCTGTAGAAGCCATGGCCAGTGGTTGTGTTTTTGTCCAGATCACCAACTGATCCCAGATCCGCAGTTGACCATATACTATTTCCCTATGGGGAGTTTTCAATACAGGAAACCCCAAAATGGTTGCTTTATTACTATTGATGGTCAATAACTAGATGATTTAGGGGAACCCCTATTTTGATAACCTGCATATATATCATATATCCATAATTTTCACAACACAGTCGTAAGTCACCAAAAGCTATGAGCACAGATGAATGGGTGCACCATTCTGCATCATCCAGTCTCTGCATCGTGTTGGTTCAAGTGCTACACTTGACAGGCCAGCATGTTCCCCAGATGTTATACACACAAACATGCTAGCCTTGGAGGCTAAAGGAAATGGGCCTTTGCATCAATGTAGGAACTGCCCAACCAACTATTAAGAAGCAAATACTACAGAAAGCCGTGATTTTGACGTTGCCACCGGCTTGTGGCTTGTAGGTTGCTTGTTGAAGTGGTATGTTTGCGGGTGTGCACCTGCTTTGCTGGGGGATACTGAAAATTAGGAGCTGGAGATCATGTCAGTTTCTTAAGCAATAAAATAAGTACAAACCATTCTTCATCATTGCGAACCATGTTTTATCATTTGATTAATGTGCTTCATTTTTGATGTTCCCATTTTGGCAATGATGCTTTGCCCACCTAATCAACAACTATCATCAAACTTTGGCCATGATTTCATCCTCATTTATGATCCCCTGTTGCCAACCAGTTCTTTACACTGATTGTTTCTGGCAGATTTTGAGCAATAGCGTGCTATGGCCGATATTGTTTGCTTGTGCCCTATCACGATTGTCTTCTGCTGTTGCTTGGACACATTTCTGCACTTGTTTACAACTATCAGCTATCGGCAAATATTGTTATTGGTGATGTCTGTATCGTAGCTGGTATGTGTTCCTACCATTGTCGGTTTTTGAATGGTGCTGATGGTTATGGATCACTTGTTGACCTTGATCAACCCTGATTGTTGCTCCGTCAGACTTGGATTCATGTTTGAAGCATTACAAGCGCTATCATGTTGATAACAGTTATTAACCAATTTTCATCCTTATTGGCTGTATCCGGCTACTGGCAATTATATCAGCATGGTAGATAGCCTACTCTGTACTAGTGACCATTATTAAGCGCTATGAACATTGTCAACCCTGCTATCTTTGGATCCTCTGCTAGAATCATTATGGGAATTATCCTTATCATTATTGGTTAGTGGTGGTTGTATCTCCGTACTGTTGTTGGCAGAACCAACTACTGTTCCTGACATCATTGCTATGGGTGCTTGACTTACCGCCGTTACAATGCCAACGCTCAGTTTGCGTGGGGGATACGACCAACCAACCACCCAACCAAGCCATTTATCATCAACCTCATCAGTAGAAACTAATCATGGTTATGTCCATTATTGGCCAACTGTTGTGTTCGTAAAGGCAACCTCCTAGTTGTTCGCCGGTGGTTGGTTTCTATCCCCATAGCATCCATGATCATTAGCCTTCTTGCTGGTCATTGTCTTATCATGAGAATCAGTGCCAACCATTTTCATTATTACCAATATTCAACAGTACCAACCATATCAATCAAACAAACCTTATGATTATTTTCAATCAAGCTATTATGATAATCATAGCACAATCTTGTAGGTCATTATCCTAATCATGACGAGCAAACATTGTATTGTACCATGGTAAGGTTGCATTGTCAACATATTTGTTTCCTAAGATTGCGGCAACCCCACTATTGGCCATGACAATCATCAGGAACACATGGTTCTAATGACTATAATCAGTCCTTCTTACCGATCATTATCAGTAGACTCGGCTTCCTTTGCCAATCAATCATGATCATAATCATAACAGCCATCATCATCATCATCATCATCATCATCATCATCATCATCATCACCATCACCATCACCATCACCATCACCATCACCATCACCATCACCATCACCAACCACCCAAGCCACCTAAGCCAAGCACTTCACCCAACCACCTCACCCAACCCACGGCAAATGATGACTCTGCAGGTGGAGGCCTTGCAGAAGGCCGCCGACTTGAAGGATCAGGAGCCGGTGCCCCACCTTGGGTGCATCAGGTTGGTGCTTCAAGGGTTGGCTTAGCCATGTGTAGTCTGGTTGGTGGTTGGTTATAGCCATCAATATTGGTTAATAATAGAGAATGATCAACAATAGCAGTTCAACAATGACTGGTGGGTGGTTTGATTCACATTTTTTCATTTTCATCAGTAATTATGGACACAGGTTGATTGACAAGCACAGTTTTCATAGGGATAAAACCACCAACCAGCTATGGGTGATGTGGGCACCAGGTTTCTGGTGCCTAGAAGGCACCTTGCGGTTGCTCTTTTTTGGTTCATTGATGTTAGCATAGAACAATATGGCTATGGATCAATATTTATCAATCAACTGATGGGGCGGTTCCACCCAATAAATGGTGGATAATAAACAACAAAACTATAGGGAAAACAATGGTTAATAATATGGGAAGCAGGGGTACAGGGTTTTGACCGCCATATGAGCTGACACACTCATCTTAGTTGCTACAAGGGTTGGTCTTGGCACCTTGGTTCTTGGCTCCTTTGATCATTAACAAGCGACATGGCAATGGTAACCACGAGCAGCTCGCTGATCTCGGTCAGTAGCAGGAACCATGGATGACCAAAAATCGTAAAGAAGTAGCTACAAAAGCTGGAAAATCCCACGAATGAAGATGAATCAAGCAAAATTCCAGGTTTTCACTGTGGCCTTTCAGATTTTACAAAACCATCATAGTTGAGAGCAGCAAATATAACACTACTCTTTGCCAAAATAAGTCACGGGCTGTTGATTGTAACAATGGTTTTGATACTATATCTTATCAATCATAATGGACAGCCAACTGCTGACTGAAGAGTCATCACCAGCTAGGGCTAGTAGTGGATGGACTGCTGAAACAACAACAACCAGGAATGGAATCAGCCATCAACTATGAACCAAACACGTCGTATTTGAAAAGTGTGCCAACTCAGCATCAAAAGACATAAACCATCATTACTAAACCACTAAAAGGCAAGAGATCGCTCACCATTTGTCAACCACTAACAAACCCTTGATAAACCCTTAATCAGCTAAGTTCACTCATGAAACAACCACTCTGTATCAATCATTAGTCATTGCTGAATCAATCATCTACCACGGTGGAACCACTCACCACCGTTTTCAGCACGAGAACCTCCTCCAGCCACACGGTTTCAGGACCCTGAAAGTGCCGCCCACGTGGCCCTCTTGCGCGACAGCTTTGTCCACAAGGCAACCACCAAGTGGCTGGTGGTTTCACATCATGGTTCACCAGTTACAACCGCACTAGTTACTAGTAACCATAGTTAACCATGGTCAACCATAGTAACCACAGCGATCATGGTAATAACCATAGGGGGTTAATAACAGCAGCTAATAGTGTTAAAAGTGAGTTCTTTGGGATTGGTCTCAGTCTCAATGCATCATTGATCTTATTCTTGTGTTGCTGAAGCAGCCACGGGATGCATCCTTTTGATCCCGCTAATTGAAGGGTTCTATCCAAAACAATCGTGCCATCAATTCGCCATTATGATTCATTATCAACGGTGCGCTTTCACATTTTGCTACTTGCCATCGGCGTAGCCCATCATGTTACTTTCAGCCGTAATTCTAATCATAAATACATTCCCTACAGTCAACCTTCAAGTAGGTTATGTGTGTGTTTTTTCAGTTTGGTTTTTGGTTTTTGGCTCTTGGGTTTTGGTTTCGGGCCTTTTGCTTCTGGCTTTTGGCTTTGGGCTTCTGGCTTTTGCCTACATTGATTGGCTTTTTGTCTTAGATTCTCGCTTTGCTTGTTTTCAACAAGGCTTATCAAGTGTTTGATAGTCAGCATCAATTTTCCATGTGGATTCTGATTTTTGGTTTTGTGGCTTTGCAATACATCCTTTGTTTTTAACTGGTTGATTCATGGCTTTCGTTGGTTCTCCACCTAGACACTAAAGCCTGAAAGCCTAAGGCCCTAAGCCCTAAAAACTAAAATAAATCCTAAAAAACCTGATAAATCTCTGAGGACATTGAAAGACCGAAGAACAATCAACAGGAAACCATCGAAAACGGTGCAAATGCAGAAGAATCCTGGGAAACCAAAGGAAATCCAAGGAAGAATGCTCCAAGACGAAAAGAAAGCCTTTTTTGGAAAAACAAACTAAATCCAACCCAGTGGTTATTACCCATCCATGATTGTCATGGGATAAAAGCCTCTTCTATTACTGGTTAGATTGCTTAATAACCCAAGACTTGTCAAGCTGGTCGTAGCCAGTATTGACTAAAGAACCACATTCTTAAGATTGATTTTGATAACCAACATTCTTAAGACTGATTAATGATCTATTCATCCACCAACCAACATTCTTAAGATTGCTTAACAACCAATAGATTTGCTGTTCATCCACCATTGCTGGTGATGTCACGCTGGTCGTTCACTACCACCGACTCACGTGCTCCAGGTGATCCACCCTGCGGGCGACCAGGAGTATCTCTGCATGTGCTTCGAGAAGTGGGATGCCAAGGGCGCACATGCCGGTGCCGGTGCTCACAGCCTGGTGCTGAAGTAGCTGAAAAAATATGTTTTATGGGGTTGGCAATAGGTGATAATGCTGGCTAATAGGGAAGGAAACATGTTTATTATCAACCATTATTAATAGCAACTAGTGGAATACTGGTTGATGGTACGTGAGAACGAACAATAGTGGCGTAACATCTACTAGTTGGTGCTAGTTGGCAGCTGAGTAAGCTGATGAAAGCCAACAATTCTTAAAGGAGGAGTTGATGCTGGTGTTTGACAATGTTTAATGAATCATGTGATAATAGTCGATACTAATGGATGAATGATTGTACTAACGGACAACAAATAATTAGTCACAGCGTATGCCAATTTTTGGTACTGTTCACTAGAGATAGCTGTCACCAGCAATGGGGGACAAGCAGTCATATGCAGTAGTTTGCAATCAGTCAAAAGAATCTATCCATGAAGAATGCTGAAAGGATTTATGACCCAAAAAACAGCAATTTTAACCAAATTGATATAAGTAGTCACGGAATATAATTGCAACAATTACCCATGCCAACCAATCCACAATAATTAGCACTAATGGTGAATAAGAAAAACCGAACAATAACTTGTCACGTTTGCACATGGGTGGAAAATACCAGCGACCAATAGCAATGATAATAATAATCAACACCGATATCAGCCCACGATGGTATCAGCTGGAATAGTTGGGAATATCAACATCTGAGAGTACCAATTCCTCGGTACCAAGCTGTCCGGACTCGCCTTTTGACACTCAACCATCAGCAATCATGATAACTATGATTAACCATTTGTAATCATGATGAACTATCATTTTCAACCAATCATCCTGATCATTATCCATGATTAACCATGTTTTGGTGATACTTGACCATCATCTATGCTCTTAAATCATCATTAACTACTGCTAATCGTATTACTTAATCGACATTGAGATTAACCATCATCAACAACTAGTAAACCATGGCTTATGACATCATCAATCATCATTGATGATCGTTAACCATGGCTTATTCACCCTTGTTACCATAATATCATTGATATGGCATTGATCATCAAGCATCACTGACCATCACGAATCATCATTTCCGTTGCTTGCATCATTAGCCGCAGCATGGCACCTTCCGACACCATGGATGGCACTCCGACACGGCGCCTCCCAGGTTGGAGTCCAACCTCCGGAAGATCGGCCGGCAGCCGTGCGGGACCTCAGGGCGACCCAGCGACGGAGCCATCAGCACGCATCAGCGAGCCATCGTAATGGCTCAGATTCACTGCCTGGTGGTTCAGACTGCTTGGAGCCGTATCCTCCATTAGCCCTTCAAGGGGTCAGCAACCATAAAACTTGGAGATACGCAAAAGAATCATGGTTCAACATGACATATCCACCAGAATTTGAAAATCATCAGCATCATTTGCACTGTTACTCGTCACTCTTCGCCGCATGAACCGCTTTCCTCCCTGGTTTCTCTCGAGGCTCGACAAGGTGCTGCAGTTCGCGAAGCAGATCATGCGAGCTTTGAGGCGTGACGGGGGGGCTGATCCAGCTGTTAGGTGTGTTAAAACCCAGCTGGTCAAACAAAATGAGTATAATTAACCAACAGCTGGGAATCTTAAAGCCAATAGACCAATAAACTAGCTGATTCAACAACTATTGTTGAAACCACTGAAATTCAAACATGGGAATTTCCAGTAGTCCATAGGAGGGAGAGCTAGTCAAATACTAGTTCAATGCGATGTGATCATAAGTCAACCATTGAATTTCTTGGAATTAAAAATGGGATTTTCAAGATATGCAGGCCCGTCCATCACGAAGTCATACGATGTCACGAAGGTTCTGGCTAGTTCTATCAGACGCAACATGAGTGGCTGCCCGGATCCCGGTAGTAGTGAAAAAATTAACCATGGTGATTGTCCCTGCCACATTTCTCAGATGTCGCCATAATCACCACATGTCACCACCACCACCACCACCACCACCACCACCACCACCACCATGTCATCATCATGATTGGGACTGGCAACCGGTGGTCACCACCATGACACCACGATGTCACCACCATGTTACCATCACCATGGTGAGTCAACCAGCCATGATCACCCCAGCTGCAGCGGCAGATACCTCCATGAAGTGGTGCAGATCGTGCATTGCGATGTGAAGCCCGACAATCTGCTGCTTCGCCCGGCGGACCAAGTGGGGATGCGCCACCAGTGGTTCCTTGGATCGTTGTAGGCTCAGGTTGCTGGTTACATCTGGTGGCTCCGTTTCCTGGGATCATGTTTTGTGCATGCACTGATTCGTAGCTGATGAGTAGTCACCAACCGCTCAGTTGATCATGTTTGTAGCTGGTTTCAATAGTTGCCATCATTAACCTTGGGCCCTTTATGTCGCTGATTTGTAACCGTGGGATTGAATAGAGAAAGCCTCCTGCAGAAGATTTGCCCTAGGTATCAAACAATGATCACGTTTGTTCCCAGCCAGCCACTTTTCTTGCAAGATCCTGCTATAAGTTGATATGATTTGCATTTTATGTCAAGTAGTAGCAAGTGGCTGGTATAACTACCAGTCAAGTGTGTAATCCATTTGTCATGTTTGTAAGTGGATAAACCTGTTACCATGCAAGTTACCATGTTATAGTCGACCGTTAGGGCCCATGCGAGCAATGAAGTGATGAAAACATATCGTGTGAAGATCTGGCCATGCGATACCTTGCAGAAAGCGGCAGCGTAGCCTTGAGAGAAGCGCAGCCGTTGAGGCACCGAGCACCAAGTGCGCAAATTGCTGGACCTGAGTCTTCTTCAGGCTGTGTTTCAGGTGGCTGTGCCATGGCACACGATGCCGGGATGCAATACTGCCTATGGAAACATTGCTGGAGAAGATTATGTGAGCATAAGCCGCAAAGCCCACGCGGCGTTGAGCCTTGCCTGCATTCAGGCTGTGGCTCAGGTCTTGGTATCTCATATGCTCTCCGTTCACGCCAGAGGGGATTGGCAGGGTAGTCACCTAGAACCTGCCGTGCTTCACCCGTTTCACTCCTGGTGCAAGGCTCTGGCAAGATGAACAAATTGCAGGCCAAGAAGGGCTGGTGGCCGAGCACTTCCACCTCCACAGGCAACCCACCAAACCCAACCACAGGCAACGGACCAAACCCAACCACACGCAACAGAAAGACATTAATAAGGCAGCGTGAGAGAGATCTTGGCCAATCAAAGTCACAAGGCCCCACTGCATGGAGTTGCCTCTCCGGCATCAGTTGCTCCGCAGACTCGCGACAGCAGAAGCGACCTCTAGCCCGCAACCCCACTGGAAGACCAGGGCATGAGCATTGCTAGCAATGGTGATTTCATAGTTAGCTCGTGATCATTAACTTCTTTGCCGCAATTTCATGATTGAAGCGGCCAGCCATGGCTGCAGGGAAGCAGTTGTCGGCACCAGGTTTATCATCCCAGCAAATGGTGACCATCCTTAGGAACTGCCACTGGCTTTGCTCCTTGTGCGGCTAGGACGGTTGGAGGATACCTGTTTTGGGTATTAGTTTCGTGCGTAGCACCTACAGCACAGAGTTGCAAGCAATATTTAGTTGCACGTTACACGTTTTGTGGAGGTATGATATCACTTCACGAAGACTTGTTCCTATCTTTTTGTAATTTTGCCATGGCTATCAACAATCAACCAATCAATGCTGCTCAAGGTTTAGTTGATATTGCTTCCCAGGGATCATCACCGTATCAAACAACTTTTACCACAAGTCCTACTATTCCATGACCAGTGGAAGCATTAGCGCACCAACCACTTAACAGCATAGTTTTTTGAAACCGTGGACTATGGCCATGCAAAAAACGTGAGAGTTATTGCTCAACTATTGCTGTCCAATGCTTTTCTCGATCCACGATTATTGTCCGTTGCTGGTGCAAGATGAACCGACGCTGACCCTCATCACCCTTCCTTAGCTAGCCACGATTCACGATCATTCATTTCCGTTCACCTCCAGGTATCTACTATGATTTGCCATGATTCAGCCATTCATCATTTTTTGAAAGTCAGTTTTTTCCAACCACTGTCAAACCATCAACCGTCATTTTTTACCATGAAAGCACCAGCCATTCAATTCATTTACCATCATATGCCATTGTTGGTGCCACAATTTTGCGGTAACTTTTTCTACCATCATCATCGTCATCATCATCACAATCATCACCATCATCTTCACCAGAAGCAGCAGCAGCAGCAGGAGCTACCCTCCGTGATCATTATGGGCATGAACCATTCACCACTCTGGACCGTGAACCGTTGCTAACCATCAATATGAATCACTTGGTGGTGCTCGTGACCATCAACACCATTGTTCATTGAACAATACAATTGTTACCCATCAGTTCCAGGCGGTGACCATCAATATCACCATGAATTGACTCCTACAACCATCATTCTTCATTGCTTCCTGCAAACATCAAGTACACGCCCATCCTTAACCCAATCGTGATCAACCATGAACCCCACGCGTAACCGCAACGGGCGCCGCTGAGGCTGGGACGGCCTTGCGGTGAAGTTGTGCGACTTCGGCACCGCCAGGTGTCGCCGGGGCAGGGCACTGGGAACGGCGCGGAGTGGTCCCCCCACACGGTTAAGTATGGCTGGTAGTGATTGACTAAGGTTCAGGGTTTTAACCACAAATCATGATCATAAGGGAGGATCACCAACAATGATGGTTAAAGAACTACTAGTCTTTGGTAGTTTTTTTCAATGGGGACCCCCAAAATGGATGGTTCAATATTGGATAATTTGGGGGTTCCACTATTTTGAGAGACGCCCATAAGTTGGTTTATAACCCATCTAAGTACAATTATATCTACCATTTGCATGGCAATTACCCTGCTGAACATATCTTCACTGAGTGGCAGTTACCCTACTGAACTAACCTAAGTTACCTAACTGGGGGTACTTGTTGGTGAATAATCATAATTGTACTACTTGATGATGTTTGTAAATGATATGGTTAAAGAAAGATCGATAGTGGTGCCGAAAATCAGAATGGTGACTAGTGGTGAATGATGTCTATTAGCTATAAATAGCAATGGTTTTTGCTGGTTCATACTGGTTAAGATGTATCATGGAATGCAACGGGTAATGCTGGCTAATAATCATGGGAATCACAGGTAATGTCAATAGCTACACTATTGATGAAGATCTCGTTGATTGACATACTAGCAGTCGATAGTCAATGCATAAGATAGTCCATGGACGAATGATGTCTTAATGGTTGCTGAATGATCTTTTCCGCTGAACGCTTAACGGTAAATGCAACGATATCAATACAGTGGTAGGGAGAAACAACATGACTAATCCTTGGTAATGCTTCATGCTAGTGAAAAAACGATGATGACGTAGTAGTTGTAAATGATTTTTGATTTTGGTGAATATATGGGTAACGGCAAATCATTGGGAATGATCATGACAGTGATTGTGAAAATGCGCCCCAAATAAGATGAATGCGTTGGGAAATGTTGTAAACCACCCAGATCGTCCATCGTTTATCCTCATCGACCCAAAAGCCAACCCCCCGATGATTTGGTCCTCGTCAACTCACACAGCAGGGGGAGACCAGCAGCCAATTCAGATCTCCCATTAATCATTGGGGGGTTCTGACACTTGGGAACCCAAACCATGGATGCTTTATCAAGCAACCATCGAGTAACCATCGAGTATCAACAGGTGGACACCATTTTCCATTTGAGTACTAGCAATCGATGTTTCATCATGTGACATGAATACTCGCTGATTGTTCCCCATGAACCAACCATAGACTAAGCATCAATGTTTGACCATCATCCATCCATTGATACTTGACCTAATCATGGTCAGCATTTATCAAGCATCATTGCCAGCTATAACCGTTTATTGACCCACCATGAACCAGCAGTACAACCATCTATTAACCGGAATAGCCCCTTATTTTATCGATCATTTAGCCATAGATTCATCACCATGAACCATTGACAGTACAGCATAGATGGTAACCACCGCTATTACCATCGGCCATTCTTAAACCATTACACCATCTCTTCGTCGGAGGCCATTGTGAGAGCATCACTATTAAGCATTGAATCACTAGCCATCATGACTACCAAGCATCTATTTTAAGCGGCCATGTCACCATCTATGAACGATAATTAGCCGTTAAGAACACATTTTTAACAGCTATTCCTGACATCTCTTAATCATCACTAGCGTAATCACTAGCATCACCATGATACATAGTTGTTGATTCACATTGGTAGTTTTTTGTCATCATAGCTTCATATCATCATGGTTCATATCAATTATTCAACTATTGTTACATAGCTATTATCACTAGCTTCACCATTATCATAGGTTCACATCATCATGGTTCATGACCCATTTCATTCACCATCACCAGGAGCGTAATCACCAGCAGCTGCAGGCCGTCTCCAGAACTCCAGTGCCAGGACAGCCCATGGTGGTGAGCAGCCATTGGTGGTGGTGGTTGTTAGGGGGGGTTAAGATGGTAGTAAAAAAGAGGTGGTTAATGATGGTAGTTAATAGGTGGTTGAATGATGATGGCTAGTAGGTGGTTAATGCTGCGTCATCAACCATGGATTTACGTGCCTCTAAGCAAACAAACCATTACGGACTCTTCTTGTTGAGAATTTTCTACCAAAGAAACATGATAACCTCCATGAGAACAATGTCATCATTCAACATTAACCAGACATGCACTTGATCATTAGATGACCATGTGTTACTGCTATCTATCTAATTTGAAGCCTGGTGCGCTAAAGTAACCGGGAAGATCCACCATTTACAACTGGTTTACCTGTAAAAATTTCGGATTTTTCCAGGTGAGGTACCCAGACATTCTCCACTGGCGAAGGCATGGTCACCATGACTTCGCGGTGCAGGATGAACTACAGCCACTCTTCTACCGCGCGCCCGAGGCGGGACAGTGGTGCTGGTCGACCTGGACAGTTTGATGAAGGGCTCACCACTGATTTAAGGAAAGTACTTGTCATTGAATGATCATCAGTGATTATTTGATGATGTCATTGTGACCGGTAGTATTCATCACTACTAGTTTTCAATGTTTATTATTAGTTTGATTGTTAGATAGAAATGAGAATCATTGATGATACAACGGCACACCAATCATTCACCAGTGGCCCACCAATGATTCACAGGCAGTATTTACCGCTGTCTTTGATCAGGTATATTGATGATGAATCGTTTGGTAAGTTGACCAATCATGAATCACAATGGTTCAATGATGGTATTGGTGATTCAACTTGAGTACTGATGGTAGGTCCGGCTGTCAGCAATAGCTGACCATGATCAATAACAGAGATAGTAATCACCGAGAATAATTAGTGATGATTGGTAGTGGTGATTTGCAAAAGTTGATCAATGAATCACCCATGGTTCATCAATAAGTATAGATCTGCCATTTTGTTATTCTTATTGACGGGTCATTGATGATTCATAACGACAGATTCAATTGGTAAACCACCATCAGTGTACCCATAGATACATCCAAAGAGCCAGGTGTACTAACACGTTCTTGCCATTCGCATAAGGTTCAATATGATAGATGGTGCTTGATTGTTCATACATCGTATCCGTATGTTGAGAAACTGAGAAACTTCCATATAATTCCTACTGGCTGATGCAGATCAATCAGAATGGCTAGTGATGCTGATCCATCTCGACCTGGCACCTGATGGTTCATCAACATCGTTGCTAACGGTTTCAAGTTGCGTTGAGTGCTGAAGCCATTCAAATTGGTTCGGTTTCCCATGGCAATAAAGATGATTGTCATGGTTTCGTGATGGTTTCAAAGCATTTCCAGAAATGATAGCGAGGGTGAAAGATTGTTTGACAGGGATTACACACATGGTATAACATAGTGGAGGCGCAAGGCGGTGGCGGAAGTTTCCAAAAAAGATAGCCCATAGGAAGAGAAAGTTGTTTGAGAGGAAGTGATGGTGTGGATGATGGTTGAAAGTGATGATGACGGTGTTTTTCCTCTTCTGGTGTTTTTGTCTCTGGTGATTTGTTGTCTCTGGTGTGTTGTGTCTCTGGTTATTTTTTGTCTGTGGTGATTTTTTTTCTCTGGTGATTCTTTGTATCTGGTGTTGTTTGTCTCTGGTGATTTTTTGTCTCTGGTGATTTTCTGTCTCTGGTGAATCTTGTCTCTGGTTATTTTTGTATCTGGTGTTTTTTGTACCTGGTGTTTTTTGTTTCTGGTGTTAAAGGTTTCAAAACATTCTCAGTAATGATAGCGAGCGTGAAAAATTGTTTGACAGTGATTGCACACACGGTATACTAGTAATGGGGCTGACTATCATTTGATAAATGTTGGCAATAGTTTGGTAGTGGTGATTGTCAACCATGATTTAGTAATAATGTGTTGCTGCTGATTGAACATGTCAATAGTGATAGGAACCTTGCAGTGATAATGGTTTTATGGTGACTAGTGGTGGTGGATCCTGCGCTACCCTTTTGTTCACTGACTTGGCAATATTGAACTCGGCATGATTAGTAGCTCAACCATGTAGACATCCCGGTTTTTGGCATTGCCCCACATTCTTCCAGGATGTCCTAAAAATGGTTGGGTTAGTTTTCTTCTTGAGTTGGTCATTGTTTCGAGAATATAGCTACCCATGGTACACAGTTGCAATTCCAACTGCTGCTGCAATCCAGCAACTCCCACGGTGCAACCGTTCTTGGCAGGTGATCTTGGGATGCCCTCGCGGTCGCAAGATCGACGTTTGGTCGGTCGCTGGCTCAGCACAACCTGTAATCCCACGGCCGACCAAACCGTGCTGTAACACCGGGTGGTGAGTCTGGTTCGAACTGGGAACCCTGGAAAGCCTATAGACATTGAGAGCTGGGTGACCATTGGTCATCCCATATCCTAGCTACTGAGTGGGAGGATCATCCAAGCAAGTGAATAAAAATCGCATGGGCGTGGGGTTGACTACGATTTGACATTGTCAAGCATCAGTAATCATGATAGAGAATGGTCAGTTTTGGTTCGTATTGATACGATTGTTCACGCTCGGTACTGGTTGATACAATAAAGGATTGATAGTCGAGGTCGATGATGGTTATGACTGATATGTGCTGGATGTTTGATCCAACCCGTCACTGGCCGGTGCGAAATCTTTTGTCACTGTGGATGCAGCGGAGTTTCAGAGCATGTTCCGATTTAAGTCAGCAGATTACATCCACTGATAGCACGCAACATCAAAAAACACCACTGATGGTTGAAATGTTGTTCGCAATATATGATTTACAAGGGTGACGATGGATATGGTTGATCGCAGTCAATCGGATATTTGTTTATAGCTGTTGATGATGGTTCACAATGATAGTAACGGTTCGATAATGGTGGTTGATAGTGATTGTGGCGGTCAATGCCGTGTACTTTACTACAGCTAAGGAGCGGTCTTCTTGGGTGAGTACCTGATGAACCACCGAAATTCACGGTTTCGTTTGCAAATGGGCATCCCACTGGTGAATTGCTTCTTGGGTCACCAACAAGAAGGATCATTGATCACCACCTTGACCAAGAGTTCGGGTTTACTACGGTCGCCACTGCAGATCCTCCTGGCGCCTTTTGAGAGGCTCAGCCCTCCAGGATTGCCACGTCCACGAACCCTGCGAGGTAGTCCATCATGATGGGACTGTGGTTCTTGGTTTGACAACTCTACTGATTCTACATACACTAAACTTCAACCATGTATACATCCTAATATATTAAGAGGTGAAAACAACATTGACTACAGGAGAGGGCTGTTCAAAATGATCACCGCATTAAGATTCTTTCGTCCCCATTTTCTTCGAATTAGCCATCAGATAATCATTCACCGCTGTCAATCATTCTCAACTGTTGTCCGACAGTCGCCATTAGAAACAAACCACTATCAGCTCCCATTGACCAGTAAGAACCATTCTGAACTCTCATTTTCCGGTCATTACTCCAACATTTGTAGTTTTCCCTTGTATTTCCAAAAGGTTAGCTGATTGACTAATTTTTTTCGTAGGGTTGGTTCAACGACCAACTAGACCAACAATGATGAACCATTTTCAACTCAGCAACCCAGCAGGATCCTCCCACTGTGCTAGGCAGCCTTCACCATCTACGAACTCACCGTCGGGAGGATCTACCTGCGCAACTGCCACACTCCACGGGAGGCATGTCGACCTTGCGTGAGTGCGATTGGTGCGACAAGGGGAGGAGCAGGCAAATTTCAACTGGTGGGTGGTTTATGATGTTTTTGTTTGCGATGGCTGATTGATTGGCCAATCTTTAAGAAATGGGTTATAACCACCAACCAGTTTAGATGAGCCTGGGGTTGTTGGTGATCCATGGGGTACTACAGTAAGCTGCTAGTGTGATCAGCTTTGAATCCATTAAGCAGCCAAAATGTTTGGGGATCCAGTGGGCCATCGACCAATCAGCAGTTGGGAACACCTCAGCCTTTGTCGATTTGTTTTAGGATCATTCTTGAGAGTTAAAACATTGTGCCAATGTTGATATACAAGCCACATGTCTGTAAAAGCAGTTGGTAAACCTCCACGCAGGCGGTACTACTAAGAGTTGTTGGGTCAGAAACTGCATCTCCTAAGCAGAGAATCTGGTTGGGTGCTGAGTTTGGTCGCAATGATCGGGGGTCATCCCATATGGCACCACCAATTTTGCTGATGCTCCGGGGCGAGCGCTTCAAGCACGGCCATGCTGACAGCGCCAGGGACAGCACCTGTAAGCACAGTCCAAGGCCGCTCCAGCGGTTGCGTCAAGCAGGAAGTGGCACTTGTGGTCCACGGCTGTTGTCAAGCGTCCCTGGCCCCGAATAGGGGGCAGAACTGTCGAACGAAGGGGTTGGCCTCGGCTCAAACTTTGATGTCGGGCAGCCAACAAGCGTCATGCCCAGAATCTTGCCGTGGAAGTGAGATCAACTTCGCAATGTTGAATCCATCTTCAAGAAAGAGATCTTTCATGACCTCAAAGACCTGAAAGGTCTGCAGACCTTCGGGGTCTGCAATTATTGGGTGGACTGGCTGATCCCGAGCGAGGGCGCCCCGGAACGCCAAGGTGCGGAAGGCTATTTGTGGTGGCTGTGGCGGTGGTGAACCATGGCGCCACAAAATATTGATGGCCAACAGTTCTTTGATTTGCTCACCCATGGGCCTGGGATGCGGAGGCAATGCCCTTGGCACATTCCCCAAAATGTGTTTGCAGAATTCCATCAGTACGCCTGCACTATCATTTCGCGCTGTGCCGTGGGTTGCTTGAAGAGAATGGGATGGAGGTCGGCTGGTTGTGGTGAATGACAATAAGTAAGAGTGGTTAGACATGCTTTGAAGTGATGAATGGCATGGCTCTCAGAAGATCATTGAAAGTGTTGTCGTAGCAAGGGTTTGTTTCTCAGATTGAACCGAAAAGGATTATCATCCGGCTTTCATTAGAAACCAAAGTCATCACCCAAAACAATAAAACAGTATCAAGTAAGACTGAACCATCAAATGCATGTTGCGAAACGCTAAATGCGGTCCTGCTTCGGGCCATGCGGACCCCCTCAACGAAAACATGGCACATCACTTTAGATTTGGCATTCCGCATTTCACGGAAATAAGCTTTGGCAATTTCTGGCACCCACGGTCCCAATAATCATGAAACCAAGTCACATGCCACTTCAGGGCGAGGTCCCAACAAAGCCAATGCATCCTGCCACGGAAACACCTAAAGTTAAATGACCGAATAATCCCACAAGTTGGTTTTCCGTGGCATCCATTGTTATTTCCTTATTATTGGCTCCCATAATAACCCTGTGAATTGACCACGAAACCGTTATCAACCATTATGATCCCATTATCATCCATTGCAGTCCCCTTATTATTGGCTGTTGTCACTGTGAATTGCTATCCCGTTGATTCCAAGGGATTGGGATTAGAACAAAAGCCGGGGGGCCGCAAACCCACAAATCTAGTTTGTTTTCACCCAGGTCAACCTCGCAGCGCATGGCGGATGAACCTCCGATATGGCAATTCACTGGCGGGTTTCAGAAGATTCTCCAAGCGTCGATATAGTCAAAGGTTTAAGAGAATCGTTGGTGCTTGACATTGGTTTGGTCTTGGATGGAACCGGTGCCAGTCACACTGCAGTGTTTTGCACCATGTCTGACTTGCTTCTAGTGAAGTCACAAATCATGACAATACAATTGTGATACTGTCACTCAAGCTTCTGCACCATTATCAACCCTAGCATGGCCCTTTTCACCCTGAACCATATCACCATCATGAACATTCGCCATCCTGGAAATTTCAATATTGACCATCTTTAATCATGTTTTCAAGATGCTTCAAGAATCATTATAGCCGCCATTCACCCCTCATTGAGCCCTTACTTCCCCATAAAAAGGTTTATTCAACGCTACATGAAGACCAAGACTAACTTCTTATTGAGCCCTTATCAATGCTTTGCAACGAGTAGCGTTTATTGATCGGTTCGTCTCGGTCTTCAACACTACGCGTTGCACGGGGCACAGCACAGGTCCTCGAGGAAATCATGCAGCTTCGTGGGCCTGCTGGAAGCTTAGTTGGCGCTTGAACCTGGTAGAACTCTGTAGAGAGTTGATTGCCATTATTGCATCATACCGGAGTTTAGTGCAATGATTGTAACGATGATTGGGATTGCTACTCAGGTTTTTCATATTGCTAGTGGTATCGTTAGTATAATGATCATCATCTATCATCCATCATCCTTGACCATCGTATGACAACAGGCTGTACCAGCCATGTTGGGTCACCAGACAGCTGCAGGAACCCAGTGTAGATCAGACAACGTCGCCATCAAAAGCCTGATCCATGATGAATGATGAATGAGCGACGATCAACGATTCATCTCAAAGATCATTATCATCAATCACTAAGGAGATTTAATAAGAATTAACAACAAAACAATGATCGGCAAGTACACATAGTAACTGGTGATCCTTTGATCAGTACTCTACCGGACTATGAATGTTTTAGCAAGCTGTTCGTGAGTCCGCCATGGGATATCCCGAGCAACCAGCACGCACCCACATTTGTGAGGTGTGCTTCTTAACGACCCTTTTTCTGCTGGTCTTTCGTCATGAACCACGATCAACTTACATGATTTGTTTTGGCTGTTCAAGGGAAGGAGCCAATTTGGAGTCAAGAGATGCTCTTTGTGATGTTTCGAAGCTCCAGCATATGGAATCATCATATGCAAATGTTTTCACTGTGCAACCCGTAGTTTCTAAAATTGCCATGTCAGTTGATGCAAGTTGTGTTTTGCTGCAACTTTGGGAGACAGGAAGACACCAACGTACTCATAGCAACCGAAGTTCACCGCAAAATGCTCATTATGAAATATGGCGGGGGCAACCACAATCATTCAGAATTAATAATGTTAACCTTTGGAATCCAACTACAAAAGATCCTCTTTGCCCTTTGTGCCCACCGGCGTCATGGTGGAGCGCCACTGCACCAAGGTGGCCAACGACATGTTGCAGGGACGTTGCTCGGACTTCGCCAAGAAGTGGATCTCTGCAAACCGGCAGGTACTAATTCGTGCTTAATGATCAGTTTAAGGAATGGTGCCTTCAATTGACTAGTAAGCAAGTAGTTACTTCACGATTTAATGAGTGATCAATGATTAGTGAATGATTAATCATTACTTTCAGGGGAACAACATGGAACAACTGTAATTTGAAAGTACCAGTGAAGTAGATTGTAGTGATTTGGTGGTTTCTCGAAACGGGGGACCCCAAAGATAGTTGGTTCGCATCAATGGTTTGTATGGGATGATAACTGGGGGTACTCCTTGAGAACGACTGTGGGCTGTACCCACCCGTTTAGGACACATCTGCCGTGGTGGCGACGTGGAGTTCCAAGAGCTTGGTTGACGAGTTGCTGAAGCAGCGAGTTGCTGAAGCACGTGAAGCTTGCGAACTGGGATGGCCTTCGATCCAGACATTTGCCCACAAGGAAAATGAGGAGGAAGGTAAATGAATTTGAGGAAGTACAAGTAGTGGTGGAAATGGGTGGGGAGGTGCATGCTCCTTGAAAAGATACTAGTTGCAAGATATATGTTTAGAAATCACCAATTGTGTATACACAAAGATTGTATGTACATGCAACAGTGTATATGTATATTTATTTACGTATATGTTTTAACAAAATGTAATTGCCGATGTCTATTTAACACCTTTCAATTATGTGCAAAATATCATCTATATGTTTTGAAAGGTGCATACATTTATAGATATAAAGGCCTACAATCTATCATTATATTACTATATTATTATCAAATATGTACATCTATTTGTATATAAACATATCTTAAATCTATTGTACAAGATTGTAAAAATGTGTATATATATATATATATATATACATATATATATATATATATTTATTTATTTATTTATTAAAAAAACAAAATCTATTCCACCGGTCTTCCAACATTCAGATCTCGCCGAGGCTTGGCTGCGGCATATTTCAACGCCAAGGGTTTCCACACGGAGGTGCCAGAGCACGGAGGGCAGATCCGACCGGATCCAACCAGGGGGGTTAGAACCAGTGGCTAGGCCCTCCACGTCATTGAACCAGTGGGGAACCAGTTGTTAGTAGTCATTTTTAGGGGGCTATGATGATTTTATGAACCAAAAACCTATTGGCTGCAAAAGTTGATGATCAACGACTGATGGGACCAGTTCATTGGTTGATGGTCATCAACCGAGCCGTGCTTGGTATCAAATACTTCAAGCAACCAGCAACAAAAATATCAATGGCAGTTGTCATAAACCTTTGTCGGCTTTTCTTAGCCATTATCGCCCATTGGCCATTGGCCAATAAAATCCAATGTTGATTCATGACTTCAGGATGGTTGGTATGAAAAGCATGAATGGGTGCGTCAATGGTCAATGGTGATCGATGTGATAAATCTTGTTGTCGTAGCGGTTAAAAGCAATGATGCTTGACGTGGCAAGTGGTTAGTGCAAATGGTTGACTTTGGCATGACGGTGGTCAATCACACTCGTTGTCTACAGGTTCTTGATCCTTGGCATTGAGAGAGATGGTGGATGGTGCCTAAGAATCCCGCTGGCCAACGACAATGATCAATGATGGTCAGTAATCATGATCGATGCTCAGGTATGATGGCTAATAAGAGTATAAACGCTTAAAATCGTCTGCAATAATCACTTCTGTTGTCGGTCTACCCCGCCTGACTGTTCATCTTCCGCTAACCACACCGCAATGGGCATCCGGCTCCCCTCGGCCCACCAAATTGTAACCGCCGGCTGACAGAAGTGCCTCACCCCATCATCTGTTAGCATTTTTGTACCACCAACCAGTCATGACATGCTAAGACCCGTGACTACAAACCAGTTCGCACTATTATTGCAATACCAACTCTCAGTAATTCTATCACAATGTTCCCATCATGTCACTCATCACACTTACTATCATTGTGAGCGTTAACCCTTATGAGCTCCATTTATGGTTGACCGTTGGCTACGGTCTAATGTTGTTGGTCACTACAATGCTTTTGTTGTTTCAGCCTCGAGCCTCCCGAGTGAGACCTCATTTCAATTGACTGCGAGCGAATATCATTGAACTGGTACCAATCAGCATCAACCATACCCAGTCATGATCAATGAATATAGTTCATGATTGGTTATACCAATGGTTATAGTTTACTAGTACTAATGACGATATGACAATATCAATGAACTCACTGGCCAGTCATTTGTGCAACGTCAACTTGGCCAATAACCCCTGATATTCCAGCAGCATGTTGAAACATCAAACCACTCTTTATTAACCAATATAGATGAATAGTGCTGACCATTAAGCAACCAATAGGCACCATTTGACAAATAGTCAACCGATAATGGTACAACCATTTACGATCAACCTTAACCCATGTTAATCGTTAACCAACAGTGTAAACCCATGCACTTATGTTTTCACCCTGAGTCCACAGCTTCCCTTCAGAAACGCGAAGTGCTGCCCCTCGAAAGCTTCACCAAACGGCGCGGCGTCCCAGCACGGGTGGTGCGCCTACCCTTGGGGTGTGCGATGAACCATTGTTTATAATGGCGAAGGCTAGGTGAATGGTGGGTTCATGACAAGATTCTTATCTTTGTTATTGTGCCAATCGCTAAGAACCAACTATGTTATACCATATTACCCATACTTATCGGTTTGAACAATAATTAAACAATTGTGTTTATTGGTCTCCAATGATTACCCCATGTCGATAGCTGTTAGTAGTGAATCAACGCTGGTTGGTTATGTTTGTTGATGCTCAAAAAAGAGTCATATTAAGCCAGCGATAGTTCTTAGTCGTCAGGATTGACCCATGTCAACAAGCACAATTTTGCTAATCGTAAATTTATCAGCTTGTCCAACATTACAAATGAATAATGATTTGTCACTCTTGCCTATGTTCAACCAGGGTTAGCCAAGATCAAGCCTATTCTGGTTTTGAACAACCATGATGAACCATACATAAACCACTAATAGTACTGAGATGAGCCGTCATGAACCGTTGCTGATCATTGTAAAAGTCGTTGGCCATCAGTAACTAAAAACCCCTTAGATCTTGTTGCTTCGTCAATCTGCAACCATGAACTTTAAAAGTGAACAACTTGTAGCGGCAATAGACGCCGACATGTTGAGATGGGGCATGGGGATGGGCATATGGTGATACATGTTTGGGCAACAATGATAGTAGTTGAAAATAGTCAGTTACAACGATTCGAATTGGTTGCGACACTTTTTGGTTTTATCCGCTGGACTTGAAATGTGTGGAGCTTCACTGGCAAGCCACTCTGGGGTATGTGTGATTTAGACATACGCGGACAGGATTTTTTGTGTGTTCTACTGTTCTTTGGCGGCTACATCCCCCTTCCAATGATTCAGTGACATAGTGTTTCTACATATTTGACTGGAAGCATCCCAATAGCAGATTTTCTACATGTGTGCATGGCATTGTTTCAATAATCCTCCATTTACCTATCTCCCTTGCCTCACCCAGTACAGCCTTGAGTTCAGCTAACCCTGGTGTGCAATCTCGCAAAACAACAGCGGCAAACAACAACAGTGATCTAAGGCGCCAGGTTGATCCTTGCGGCGAAGCTAACCTCCATACGCCGGGCTGATAGTTGGGCACCAGTGAGCCATGTATTTCTGGGGGATCACCTACCATCCCCAAGGTACAATGAACGGCAAGGGGGTTGGTTCTGATTCTCTAAGATTTCGCCCTCACCACAGCTGCCCATGACTATCGACCACTTGCCTTGAGTGGGAGCAGATCAGCGTTTCCAGGTCTCTCTTCACCGAGTTGGCTCCGTTTGCTGATTACGGCAAGGACCACCAGCGGCCCAGCAGATATCCAGTTGACCAATTCGGCAGAGAGCAGATCGCTGAAGTTTTCCAAAGTTTATCAGAGAACAGACTCACAAATCATCATGATCAATCATGGATCTAGCTTTACCTCCATCAAGCATTCTGGTATGATCCTTGCAAGATACCAGTAAATAACGCTTGCAATGATTCTACCAGATCAGTCATTGTATACCCATAGGTCCCCTTTTGTGCCGTAAAACCTCCGCAGCACCTGTCTCGGCAGCACTCAGCAGGAGAGCAAGAAGACGGCAGAGGAGCAGGTTCACCTCCGAGATGTGGTGAATGATGATCGTTAATGGTGAGGTGAGGCTGCTGAGGAGATGGTTAGTTGACTCTTAGAGCAGTCGATGCGAAGAATGTTCAATCATGTTGTTTCATGAATTACATTTGATTTATGTCAGTGAAGATTAAGTGATGGGGGTACTAACGGTCTATAGCAACCAACAACCCTTTCTGTCACATTTGATTCTACAAAGAATGGTCAATAATGGTTGTGATCCACAGCAGCACTTGCAGAGCACTCGGAGCACCCAGCCCTCAAGTTTTGTCCCAGGCGAACTAGCAGCAAGTAGCATTTCCCCCTAAAAGAGTCATAGCTTTGGGAAGGGATCCCATGCCATCAGGTTGTGCCGTGGTAAAACCCATCATCCCATTTGGTCAATGATTCAGACTGGTTCATGATACCATAGAATCACTCAAATCAATCATCCCCCCTGGTTCCTGGTGATCGAAACGGTTCGCCATGGTTCAACTGCTCCGTGCTTCACAGTGCATGGTGTATGTTTCGATGGCTCACCAGCAGCAGCTGAGGCCAAGGCACAGTTGAGCCGTCTCATTGGTGCAACCACCGTGGGGAAGCCTGTGACGCGCCCGGGGGTGAAATAGCCGTGGGGGGGACGCCATTGATGGGTTCACCACAGTGCTTGATGAGCCATGAAAAATGGCAGCTTGTTTCGTGACCGGAAGGCATGTTCTTATTCTAGTGTAGGGATTTTCATGAAGGGTGAACCGGGATTTGACCAAACATTCATTTTTAGTGCTGCATCTTCAAATGCTTTGTTGATCAAGTGGGGGTTGTGCCGGAGAACCGTGATGAATCGACATGTTGCTCCCAAGCATACCTGAGTATGGGTCATGCTATAAACGGAGTGTCACTGCCAAGGGCGATCCATTTGGGGCAATGATCAATTCTGGACCGATGTTGGCTGGTGAACAAGCACCATCCGCTGGAAGCAGCATGCAGAGAGACCAGTTCTTTTGAAACAGCCAACATTTTTTGAAATCAACATCATGCAGTCAATTGGTTGTGCATGACTCATGCCTTCCATGACTTGTGTGCCTTCCATGGTATTTATAGTAAGACTTCTTCTTTATGTATTTGAGACCGTTTTTTTTAATGCCATCCACTTGTAAGCCACAGGAGTGAAAGTGTCATGGTAGGACTAGGGGAGGATCTTCAACGATGGGAAGCCAGGGATTCATGTAGGGGGCCAAAGCCTGGAACCGATGGAGGTCCCTGGGTCCCTGAAGAAACGGCGAAGATTTGTTGGTTCCAATATCTACCAAGTCACCCCAGCAGCAGAGTATCCATGGCTGGTGCTATCAACGGTTGTCGCTCCTTATTAATGCTCATTGATTGTTCCCTTATTCCCCGTGATATCTTGTTAGAAAACAGTGCAATTGAATATTCATCCATATGCTTTCTCACAAGTCATTGTCGGATTCACACTATAACTTATTGTTGCTTAATCCTCCTGTCAAAGTTTTAGCCATGAGCTATATTGTTGGTCAATGCACCTGTTTGTTGGATAATAAATAGCTTGCTTATTGCTTGCCATGGTTTTGACAGAAACCATCCGCAATCGCAGCTGCTTCAGGTGGTGGGCGCTGCCATGAAGCGAGCAGGACCGGGGCTGTACCACAGCAGTGGTTGGTCAGTTGGACGGTTGGTTAGTGAGCTACAGAAGAACTTTAAGCAACTTCTGAGTGGCTGGAAGTGAACAACAACAACAACAACAACAACAACAACAACAACAACAACAACAACAACAACAACGACAACGACAACGACAACGACAACGACAACAACAACAACAACAACAACGAGGACAACACTCAGAATGCAGCACCTGGTTTGAGGTGGACCTGTTATGGTATCATAGTTCATCTTCTTTTTGCTATACCTACCATACCGGGTGACCCCTTCACACGCTCCTGCCATTTTTGTGAGTAAATTGTTTCAGCTTCAAGGGTCAACCTAAGTTAATTGATGGGAATTATGAGGGAACCATCCCGAGAGAGTGGTTATGCACTTGAGGGGTTTACTCGGCTTATCCCAGATCGTTGGTTATGTTGATCATGCGCTTGATCGACTGATTGATTGATTGATTGCTTGCTTGCTTGGTTGTGTCAAATGACATCATGCCATTTGCACATCATATGAGTTACCACATCACTGTGGCATCGCCCAAAACATCGTTAGGGCCTATTGGGGAAAACATCGGTGCCCTCATCGAAAGCATCAGGATTACATCGCCCTGAATTCTAACATGTTGCTTGGTTGGTTGATTGATTGATTGGTTGGTTGGTTGGTTGGTTGATTGGTTGATGACGAACAATGACTAAATTTGTCATCAATTGCCACTCCTAGTCAACAGCTCATGCTTGGTGAGTGGCAAATTGTGAGCCTTTGTAGCCTGGATCAATCATCAAACATGATCAGAAGGAAGACTAGCCATGAATGAACCATCACAAAGGACAATGATGGCTGTCCATCCAATGCTCCCATAAGCTTTTATCAGTATCAAAGGTATCAACTACTGACGTTTGATGGGAAACCCTGGGGCTCGGCAGCTTGGGGTGTACCATGGTACCCCTGCAGATGCTGTTTCAATGACATATCTGAGGTGCCTGGTGTTGGCTGTTGTGCTCATTATCATCCCTTACTATCCACCCTTTCATGTCACCACGACATGCTCAGTTGTAGATCAATCCACCCGTATGTTCAACATGGTTTCCATATGTTTCCATGGTCATCACAACCCCCAAGCTGATCCACCAACGGTGGAAACGCCACGCCATCCCCAGTCAGGACCAACAGCTGCCGAGAAAAAGCTGAAGCAGTTGGCGGAGCTCTTGGATAGGCGCATGGCATGGGGCGCCATGGTGCGTAGCATGGATGGATCTCCACGGATCCCATGGCGGAATTGTGGTTTTTCATGCGGGTGTTTCTTAAGCCATAACGTGCAAATGGTTTATTGTTTACAAATTGTTTATTACTTACAAATGGTCAAGAAGCTGGATGATTTGGGATAGCCTATGACTTGAGAAACCGCCATTTGTAGCTATGCACACAACGCACAAAAATGAGCATATCAATTTGTGTCCGTATGTCGACTACACCAACATGGGGCGAGTATTCCACAAATCCTCTGGAAATGATTGCTTCAGCGGGGAAACCATCAATTCTGGAGTACACCTTTGCGGATTGAGAAACCCATAGAAGCCATCATTTTTCCGACCAAAAAAACTCCGGATGCCTAAGTTTAGGTGGACCATGTGAGGGAAGCCCCAGGGAAGCAAAGAAGCAAAGGCGCCTTCGAAGAAAATGCCGAAAGCAAACTCCAAAGGCAAAGGTCGACGGCCAGTCCCCAAGAGCGCGATGCTTGGCGCCAACCCAGGGCCTGGCTGTGGAGCGGCCCATCAGAACATGTGCCCCGCCTGGAAGGGTGCGGCAGGCGTTTGCAAAGGCGGTGACCACCAGAGTCCAGGTTCATTCAGCTGTTCGTGGTCATGCTGACGATCATCGGGGTGCATCGCTCTTCGGATCCTGTGCTGGGTGATCGTGCGAGGGCGAACTTCCATGAGATGGTCACTGAGGTGTGCCGTCGAACGGCCTGGCCGTGCCCAACCTGGCGGAGCTGTGGAAGCGCACGGTGCAGCCGAAACGCTGAAGTGGTCGCCCAGCGCTCGGCATCAGCTCGTGATGCGAATGATGCTTTGATTTTTGTCTGAACGACATGACGATGGATAGTCCAATGCAGGGATATCTCAAGGGTGGTGGTTGATCAGTGGAGCTGAGCACATCAGGGATCTCCCCTCTGGGTTTCATAGATCCTTCCTGGGCATTTCAAAACATCCCAATCTCAAGCAAAATCGAAATTGGACAATCTCACTTTCCCATCCTTTCATTTGACATCTTCTGCTTTCCATGAATCCGATGATGACAGCCACCTGCTATCTTGCGCTGCAGGTGCCTGGAAGTTGGAAAGCTCAGCGCGGAGCAGCGATGTTTGGCAAGCACCTATGAATGAGGGCTAGTGGATGATGGATCATGGGAGGCCCAAAAACTGTTTCATGATGAGAATATGGTTGATGATATGATGCTACTGATGATCAATCATCATGCTCGGGAACCAAGCTCTGGATCACTGGCTTGGTGCGGTGAACTTTGTTAATTTTCATACCAGGTTCTTTAGCTACCATTTTGGGAGACAAACAAGGTGGGAGTACCGGCTTGGACCATAGCAGCAACAGCTCAGAGTTCGATCGCTGGACTGAGCAATGAGCGCTTGGTGTGCCCAGCGCAATCCACTTAGGGCTAGCGACATGGCTACCACAGGAATTGCCCACTAAGAATGGAGCACTCCCATCACAGATGCTAATCAGTTGGGAGGAGCCAAGTAAACGTAGTTGAGAGTCACACGTTTGTTGACTCGCCAGGCATCATAATCCAAGGTTTTTTGCATCACATGCGCATGGGTTTGCCAAGTTCTTCGTTTCAACCATTGTTTCTAAGCCACATCAGCCAACGACCAACAACTTCCGCTCACCATCTCATCAACCATGTCAATTAGCTCATTGTTGATCACCGTGACCATATCGAAAAAATGTTGCATTATTACTACTGTGAATTGTCGAAAAAATATACGTTTTTGTGAGCCACCATTGTCAACCATCATTGATCAAAACAATATGACTAGTTATGATCAACTACTACCATCATTTACTGACACTGACAATCACTAGCCTTTATTATCCATCATCAATCATCATTCTTCGTGAATTTGTCTAGCGTCACCATGTTTAAGAGCCATCATCATTGATCAACCAGTCGGAACCATTGAGAAACAGCCACAATGATCAACCCATTACCCTTATAAGCCACAACTAACCAGCAATCAACTGCAGTCAACTCCATTCCCAGCTCCCTTAACCCCATTGGTTACAACCCCATCCTTCCCCGTGCATTCCCAGCTTCCCCAGCTCAGGTGGATCCCCAGAAGCGCGTGACCTCCGCGGAAGCCTGCGAGTTGGAAGTCTTCAAGGCGAACGCAGCCATGGTCACTCGCTGTTGCCTTCACGGTGGCGGTTGGTCCACTGGTGCGCCATCTGTGGTTTCGTGGAGGTCAAGCTATGATTGGTCAGCAACTTGATGGTTATACAGGTTGTATCTATGATGAATGATTGGTTTGATGGTTTTACCAAGATTAAGCAATGAATAATCAGCAATGATACATATTGCAGTGCTGAATCGTTGGTAACTAGTTGCTGGACGATAGTTATGGGCAAGTTCATGATACTTAATTACAGCTTTAGATAGGTTCATGGTCTAGAAATAGTTTAGAGATGATTAATGATGGTGAACAGTGGCTAATTATGGTTAGATAGCGGGTTGGCAATGGTTTGATAGTCCTTGTATCACAGTTCGTAATCTCACTGAAGGATCACTGTCTCATATTCCAACATTGTTGGTCAACACTATGGAACCACCCCATTAATTTACCAAGAACTATTTGTTTGATGTTGGTCAATAGCGGGTAAGACTGATTGGATTGTTGATTGCTGTCGGATAACATTGGTGAGTTGTTCAAACTTAGAGGCTTCTGGCAGGTTGTTCAGTCAAGTCAGCATCACTAAACCCTTGCCTCCTGCAATTCAACCACTCAGTGATCCTTAGTGAACTGAAGCATCAGATCACCCAGTCAGTAGTAGTCCTTAGTGAAACCACGACTCGAAACACCCAAGATCCAACCCCAAGCAGCGGACGCTGCGCAGGTGGTGGAGCTGCCACCCATGGTGGACTTGCAGGAGGTTGGACACGAAAAACGCGGACCAGAATGAGAAGCAAGAAGTAGGGCAGCAACAACCACAACCACAACAACAAGAACCAACAAGAACAACAACGACAACGACAACGACAAGAAGAACAAGCAGAACAAGAACTAAGACATAGAACCAGGGTCCATGGAACGCGGCGGTTTACTCGTTGCTGGGGCCATAGAACTGGAGTTACAACTAGTATCCATGGCCCACCTGAGGGCAACGAAACCCCAGTTCGGGTTGTTGGGAATCAGTGGGGTTGCGCAGGTACGTTGGCGCCATTTTTCAATTAACTTTGGAAACTTTGACTCATTCATCCAATTGCATCTGTTTTTTTGCGATGTTTGATGCTTCGAAAATATATACGCAAACCGGTCAATCATGCCAAACTTGATCATTTGTTAGGCTTGGAATTCCACCCATTTGGCTCGTAGGGGTAGGGACACTGATTTCTTTCACGGCACTCCCGAAAGATGACTTTGAAAGAAAAGCAAATGCTTTGTGCCTTTTGGAAACACCAGTCCGTGTGCATTTTTTGTTTCCGAAGATCTTCGCTTTATCCAGCCAATTTGGCCCATTACTGTCCAGCTGAACACTGACAGGTGCATGTTTGACACCAACTAACAAAGGAGGCGAGTCCATCATTTTGACTGACAACAGTACCAAGAATGTACAGCTGAGTGACCCGTCAAATAAACTTCCCAACAGCGACAGCATTCCGGCAGCCGCAGGCCCCTCCGTTGCCCGAGGAAGCACCACCTCCGTTGCCTCCCGACGCTCCTCCGTGTCGAGCCAAGGGGGCAGTTGAAGCCGAGATAATGATTGGCCCGGTTGTGTTGAACTCAGACATCGAAATGATCACAGAGCAGGTGCCTTCTTTGATGTTTGTTGGTACAAAGGGGTAAACGGT
>VSDK01024486.1:156885-182430 GCA_009767595.1 Symbiodinium kawagutii
AGCAGGTCCAGTGAATACCTTGCATACTGGTTTATACCAATGGTTAATATTGGTTAATCTGGTTGTTTTGTTTTGATTCTAGCTAATTGTTGATATCGTTTACTAATGATGAGTTTAGCTCCTGAATGACGATCAAATGACGATCAAGCTCATACTGATTGCTGCACCATGAATCATAATTCGTAATGGTTAATGATTCGTTTTGATGGTTATTAAGAATGTTGATAACTATGATATCGATGTGCATGCATGGATAGTGCTTGAGGTTTACCCTGGTGGATTATAGCCAGTCAGTTCAATGTGGGCCTCGAAAAATGATGAAACAAATTGTTGGCCCACCTTCTAGGCTCAGTGTTGGTTGCGGAGCTGGTAATCAACACGAATGGCTACAGGAAGAGTTCATGGTGCACAAGTAGTGATAAACGATGGTGTATAATGTGTAGATCAGTAGCCATTCTGAACTCTGTTGGCGGCTAAAAATAGATAGTTTATGGCTATGACTAGACTGGTTGGAAATGGTTAGAAGTGGTTAACAGTGGTTGCTGACAGTCAATGAAGGCAGTTACCAAAAGAAATCATGGGCAATATCTAGGCTCAGCTGGTGATCATCAACCAACAATGATCAGCAATAACCACACCAACACTAGCCAGTGAATAGCTTGCATACTAGCCAATAACCAACGATAACCGATTATAATCAGCAATATGAACAGCAACAACCAAGAGAAACCAACTATAACCAACTATAACCAGCAATGTTGTTGGTTATACCAGCAGCCAACAATGAGAACTAACGACCAGTTGCAAGCACCAGTCGCCTCCTGCAGGATGTGCTCAAACGTACCAGTCCGGCACCCAGATGCGTGCCCTTGAAAGATCCAAGAGTCAGAACGGCCAAAGTGATCCTTAACGAGTGATTAATACTGATGCTTGATGCTGGTTAATACAAATGGTTAATATTGGTTATATTGGTTATTCTGGTTGTTTTGTTTTGATTCTAGCTAATTGTTGATATCGTTTACTAATGATGAGTTTAGCTCCTGAAGATGATCAAGGATGAAAGATTGTTGCGTTTTGGTAAATTTGGCTATGTGGAACATGCAGCATTTGAACATGAATTGCCCATTCATCATGGAAATGTCCCGTTCCCGGATTGGTTTACCAAAGAGCCAATGGGCTATTAGGAGCATCTAGAAGGAGCACAATCAAGAAGAGGAATAGAGATGTCTAAAGTTTGATAGCTTTTTGCCCACCAACCCTCATAATTCAAACCATCATCAGCACATTATCAAAAACTATGAGCACCACTCTTCGACGATGATTGTTTGTATGGCATCCAGTTCACCGCTGAAGGGATGCCTCAGTGGCAAAGTGTTTCCATCGCTTTGTGCAGCAGTGATAACCCACCAATGTTAGGTACATGATCAACAAGTTATAGGGGCAAGAATATGGACGATGATGATTATCACATTCGTAAGATGTTCCTATAAAGGTTCATGATAAGTACTCGTGAATCACAAAGCGCAACCCCATAACATCAGGCATCGTAACTTGCGCGTGCCCCGCAGAGCCTTGGAGTGATGCTTTTGAGGGCCTTACCATCGCGGTAGTTTACCACCCAGCATGTATGATTCTTGATGCTTATCATGCTCAAAGGAAGTTTCAAAGAAAATTCCGTGTTACGAACATTTACAACCACTAATAATCAACCACTAATGATCAAGCACTAATCACGAGAGTTAAAGCACTGGGAAGGTAAAGTCTCGAGAGTTAAAGCAATGAGAGTTAAAGCACTGGGAAGTTAAAGTCTCGAGAGTTGAAGCACTGAGAGTTAAAGCACTGAGAGTTAAAGCACAGGAGAATTAAAGTCACAAGAGTTAAAACAGTGAGAGTTGCAGCAATGAGAGTTAAAGTCTCGAGAATTAAAGCACTGGGAAGTTAAAGTCTCGAGAGTTAAAGCACTGAGAGTTAAAGCAATGAGAGTTAAATCTCGAGAGTTAAAGCAATGAGAGTTCAAGCACTGAGAGTTAAAGTCTCGAGAATTAAAGCACTGGGAAGTTAAAGTCTCGAGAGTTAAAGCACTGAGAGTCAAAGCAATGAGACTTAAATCTCGAGAGTTCAAGCAATGAGAGTTAAAGCATTGAGAGTTAAAGCAATGAGAGTTAAAGCACTGGGAAATTAAACCACTGGGAAGGTAAAGTCTCGAGAGTTAAAGCACAGGAGAATTAAAGTCACAAGAGTTAAAACAGTGAGAGTTGCAGCAATGAGAGTTAAAGCAATGAGAGTTAAAGCACAGGAGAACTAAAGTCACAAGAGTTAAAACAGTGAGAGTTGCAGCAATGAGAGTTAAAGCAATGAGAATTAAAGCACTGGGAAGTTAAAGTCTCGAGAGTTAAAGCACTGAGAGTCAAAGCAATGAGAGTTAAATCTCGAGAGTTAAAGCAATGAGAGTTAAGCATTGAGAGTTAAAGCAATGAGAGTTAAAGCACTGGGAAATTAAACCACTGGGAAGGTAAAGTCTCGAGAGTTAAAGCAATGAGAGTTAAAGCACTGGGAAGTTAAAGTCTCGAGAGTTAAAGCACTGAGAGTTAAAGCACTGAGAGTTAAAGCACAGGACAATTAAAGTCACAAGAGTTAAAACAGTGAGAGTTGCAGCAATGAGAGTTAAAGTCTCGAGAATTAAAGCACTGGGAAGTTAAAGTCTCGAGAGTTAAAGCACTGAGAGTTAAAGTACTGAGAGTTAAAGCGCTGAGACTTAAAGCAACGAGAGTTAAAGCAGGATAGTTAAAGCAATGAGAGCTAAAGTCACGAGAGTTAAAGCAATGAGAGTTAAAGTCGCGATCTGTGTGACTGTTGTCACTTTTTGAAGTTCACAAGTTGGAAGATGAGGGAAGTCTCGCACGAGAGCTTCGTTTTGGAGAGGATCTCTGAAACTGTTTTCACTTTTTTAAGTTGACAAGGGGGAAAGTTGAAAAATGAAGGAAGTCTCGCACGAAAGCTTTGTTTTGTAAAATTTGGTTAGATAGCCGGCTCGCGAAAAGCTGTGTTTTGCGCGGCAAAGTGCCCTGCTCCGACGTTGAAAGTAAGCTCCGCTAAACGGCAGGTCCAGGCTTGGCTCGGGCTTGGCTCGGGCTCGTCTCGTGAGACTGTCGTCGAAAATTGATGGTCGGGATGCCTTTTTGAAGGAAGTCTCGCACGAAAGCTTCGTTTTGGAGACGATCTCTGTGACTGTTGTCATTTTTTGGAGTTGACAAATTGGAAAATGAAGGAAGTCTCGCGCGACAGCTTCGTGCCGGGGACGATCTGTGTGACCGTTCTCACTTTGCAGATATAGATTTGTATTTATTTTTATATATATGTATGTATGTTTGTTTGTTTGTTTGTTTGCTTGTATGTATGTATGTATGTATGTACGTAGGTAGGTATGTATGTATGTATGTATGTATATATGTATGTATGTATGTACGCATGTATGTATGTGTGTATGTATGTCGGTATGTATGTATGTATGCATGTATGTATGTATGTATGTATGTATGTATGTATGCATGTATGTATGTATGTATGTATGTATGTATTTATATGTACGAGTGGGTTGGCTGCGCTTATCATGGCGTACACATATTCAATGCAGTGCCTAGGAATTTTGCTGAACAATTTACAGTTCTATGGGTAATATTCGCTAAATCCAAACTCCTTCGGCCTCATTGAGACAAGCCCCGCCACTGGTTGCCAGTTGTTGCCACGCTTGTTTGGCGTCCCGGAGGCCATTTATATAGATATATTTTTCAATGTATATATGTATGTATTGTTCTATTTACATTGACAGAAATACATGATATGAAAGTATTTTTTTTTATATACGTAGATAGGAATCATTCATGTTTTCGTTTTTATTCATTTGCTTCTGTTTCTTTCTATTTTGTTTTTTTCCACATGCATTTGTCTATTTATTTTGTTTAGTTTTCTACTTTTTTTGCTTAATTACCTTCTTTCTTTATTTGATTTTTTCATTTGTTTTTTCGATACATATGTTTGGATTTTTGCAGATGTATTTTCATCTATTATTCTGATTTCTATTTTCTTGATTTGTTTGATTACCTTTTTTTTGTTTATTTCTTTGGTTTTGCTTGCTTTTTACTTTCTACTTATTATCGTTCTTTGATTCACTTGTTTGAACTCAATGTTTTTTGAATTTATTTGTTTCATTTGTTTTTTATTTTTGACTTTTTGGTTGATTTTTTCATTGGTTTTGCCTATTTATTAATTTGGTTTATTTGTTTTTTTTCGAAAAGTGATTTTAACTATGTTTGAAATTGTTTTTTGTTTACTTGTTCTATTACTTATTGATTTCTTTCCGCGAGCTGCAGGAACCTGACGGTACAAGAAAATTTGCAAACATCTTGAGTTGGATCAACTTCCAGTAACATTGAAACGTTTGACCGAGAAAAATGTAACGCAATCATGCGTTTACCCGATAATGAAGTATGTGTTGCTTTGGAGCCTCAGCTTGTAATGAAGTAAGCAGCCATTGTAATCATTTACGGCTGAAATCCATTACCCCACCATTATTGTTAGCTGCCATGCTGCAGGCCACCGCTGCTCGCGAAAACTCATTCACTCTGTCATTGGGGATCATACTCGGCAACGAACAAGTGTTCTTGTGAAATTGTTAATGGCACAAATTATTGACGGAGTGGTTGGCTCCGCCAAAAACAGCAATCTGCATTTCAGCCTCCCAAACATGTGACACAAACGGAGCGCAAAAAATACGGATAAAAACAATCAAAAACAAAACTGACCAGAAAACAATAAATATGTTTGACGTTTTCGCGTTTTCGCCGTTTCACTGTTTTCGCGTTTTCGTCGTTTTCGCGTTTGGTTGCCCTCAGACACTCCGCGTCACAACCCCAATGCTTGTCTCTTCGTTTTCGCCGTTTTCGTCGTTTTCGCCTTTTCGCGTTTGCGCTCACCGTAAACCGAGACACGCGAATGCCTTACACAGTGGTACCAGTGTTCAGCCACAGCAATACCCAAATTTAATTGATGCATTTGTTGGTTTCACCAAAATAGCAGTAGCGCATGTATCAGCTGATTGTACAGAGCGACGGATCAACATACAGCGCACGGTTTCTATCTGGCTGCTTCCACACAGCTCAATAGTTTTGAGCGCCGAACTCTCTTTTTCAATCTCAATGGGCACGTTGCTCGTGGGGGGTCCGAGTGGAACTGCAGTCAAACATGTATTGTAGGAGTGATCTAGCGCTCATGCTGTATACATCAATTACATTTGGCTCAAGACGCCAATCCCAGGAGAAAATAAGATAACGCTGCGCGCCATTGCTGTTGCATCATTCCCTGCAGCTGGTCATAGAGCTAGAAACTGGAACCAAAGACCGAACGGGGTCGGACCGCACTATCTGTGAGGTTGCGCCGTTTCACGCGTCATGTCTCATACAGTGTGTACCTTGGGATCATGCGTTTGGGCGCACCATGGCGCACCCTTTGTGCAGGTCTACCGTTGCCCTCGCGGTGTGCTCAAGACAGTGCGGGCCACTGATGCAGCCGAGTTCAACGTCTTGGCGAGTGAAGTGGCCCCGCTGAAGCACCTGAAGGCAAGGGGGAACAGCGCAGACATGATTCGGAGCAAACTGTTGGAGTAAAGTTGTGTGGCCGAAAAGGTTTACTTGCAATCAAGCGTTGCAGTTACTATTGATATCTATTCATCATTTCCTTGTTCATTAGTGTTCCTTCAGGTATTTCCAACCGTGACAAAAAACTTGATTTGGAGATATGTTGCTAGACACCTTGAAGCAATTTTATTGGTGCCAGGACAACCCGTTCTGCATCAGAATGCTGGATGCGAAAATTTCGCCGAGCAAGGGTCTCATTCACATAGTGGCGCGCTCAGAGCCGAAGGCTTCCACGGCCCAAGATTGTTAGTCAGAAAACTGAGGTGGTGGAAGAAGCACAACAGGATCTTGGGAGGTCCATAGACTGGGACTCTTTGACGCCAGGTTTCTGCAGAGCCAACCCAGCTTGAGCCTGGGAGACCTGCAGGCGGCGCGAGAGCGTAAATGATCCCAAGAATGTTCGAGAGGGCCAATTCTTAAATTTCCAGAAGATATTTGGCAGAACTCAGAACCCCGTGGAACCGTTCGGTGGTAAAAACATTTTCCAGTACGATGCCAACCAGAACGATTGCAAGTTGCAGAAACCATGGTGATATAGCACTTTTTGCGGTCGCGTCGTCATTCTGGTCGTTCGTGCGTCTGTTTAGTTTTTTATCGCTGAACTGTTTCAGCGCAAACAAAATGAAAACTAACAGAACGATCCTGTTTACGAGTACGATTGCGTCTACCCGTACGATTGTGACCTACCAGTACGATTATGTCTACCAGTACGCCAGAACGATTCCATTGCAATATGTGGGTCCAGAATCTGGGCCAACCCTGGCCCCCAAGCCGTATCATATAGCCCAAAGGAATCAACCATGGACCATTCAGAATCTAGAGAAATGGCGAGATTCGTGAATGTATTTTTCAAACTCAAAGGTGGTAGCCTTGCCACCCAAGTCAGCTGACGACTCATCTTGGGCCAAAGTCTGGAACGCGCGTTTTTTCAAAACCGCTGCAAAAAATCTACCAGAAATCGCTTTTACGACTACGAATGTGTGACCAGAATGAGGAGGCAACATCTAGAATAGTCATCAGGCTTCCGCCAATAGAAACAATGAATTAGTTGAATTTGTTCAATGCAATTTTGCTTCTGAGAATTTCAATTAATAGGCAATACACCGTTCGAAAAAAAAAACAAAAAAAAGCAGAAACATCAAAAGCGCACTATCGTCATCCTTAAAATCTTCACCAATTTGTAGAAAATTTTATTTTTCTTATTTCTTCTTATTGCTTCTTGCCCCTTCTTACTTTACCAATTTAACAAAATCAAACCCAACTACAGCTCACCCAAGCGGCCCTCGGGAACTTTTTTTTCAGAAATCAAGACACTGCATTTGTCTCCTGCGATGCTCTTTGGAAGCAAATGCTAAAGGCTGTGCAGACGCAACAAATTGAAAATTGAATTCCCTTTCCAACCGTTGTCGCTTCGGAGGCAATTCACGCAGCTGGGGTGATCCACGCCGACCTGAAGGTTGGCGTCGCGGATTCATTCCAGGTGGCACTGACCGGGTCAATTCAGGTCGTGGACACATTTATCTCAGTTCAAAAACGGTTGAGGATGCTGGGTATCGTTCAGGTTTGCGTGCAGGAGCACCGATTCAACTGACGATCGCCTTCAAGGAAGCTGTTGAAGCCGGCATCATGTTCTTTAGGACCAGGAGTGACGGGATCCTCATTGCGGATTCAGTTCCATCGCAGTTCATCGCCTCAGTGGATGACACGATCACGAGAAGTTTGTTTTCCTAGTGCTGACACAATCGTATGGCAAACTGGTAGAAACATCGTGGCAAACTATTTGAACTGAAGAAACATCGTGTGGCAAACTATGCCGAGCTGCTGCTGAAGCACCTCAGCGAGAACCAAAACAAATATCTGACCATCCCACAATCATTGTTGAATGCATTGTTTGCATTCAAGTAGTTGCTTGAGGTTAGATGCTGCCAGCTGTCCACTAACTTGCATCTGAAGCGCTTGCGCCTGACCTGCGTACCCTGCATTTTTCCATTGGAAAATGTATATGTATCAATGTTTGGAACAATCCTACTTGTGTTCCAAACAATGAGCCACCTTGTTGACACCTGACTTTCATCTCAGAAGACCTTCCAACATTGCATCCAGTTTTCAAAGCAGAGATGATTGGTTTGTACTTGTAGTTTGTTGGCTTGTTCATAGGTACCACCCTGTTTGCGAGATCAGAACCAGAGTTGTTCAAGACAGTTGTTCCACAAATCCAATTCTGGCTCTCGATTGGCTCCTGGATCAGTTTCGGATCGTAATTTCAAAAAGATCTTATCTTTTATATCATGATCTATTTTGGATCAACATATCTGATCTACGCCATGCATCATTTTACAGCAAAACAATGTGAATAACAAAGTTCAGTTGTGGACTTTTATGATGCACTGTCCTCCAAGCTAGCAAGCGCTGGAAATCCATCATAGCCATTCATGTTGACCGTAATCATATTTTTGCATGAGTTTGGCTTCAAGCCAACTATGTTTTTTTGACAAAATTTGTGCCCCCAGCAACCTGCGCAGGGGAATATATGCAGCTCATAAAAACGTGATTGATTACGCGGATATAATTGAAGTGCGTGTATGGACCAAACAAAGCTTGAAGATGATGTATATTTATAGCCTACGTACCAGGAAACAGACTAGTGTTGGAAACGCCTGGCAAACATTTTCGTAAAATATCCCAACCAGTTAAAGCTGCTGGACGTCCGGGAAGGCCCATCCCAGGTGTGGCAAGTTTTTGTTTTGGTAGGCGAAAGTTGCAAAGGGCAATCATTGAGAGGGTGCTTTTGACTGCTTTTCGCTGGCTGCTCCTGGCTGCTTCTGGGCTAGTTCTGGGCTGCTTCTGGCGCTTCTGCTGCTTCTGAGCTGGGTTTCTGGCTGCTTCTGGGTGCGTTTGGCTGCTTCTGGCTGCTTGTGGCTGCTTCTGGGCTGCTTCTGGCTGCTTCTGGGCTGCTTCTGGCTGCTTCTGCTGCTTCTGGGCAGCTTCTGGGCTGCTTCTGGCTGCTTGTAGCTGCTTCTGGCTGCTTCTGGCTGCTTTTGGCTGCTTTGGTTTTCTTGGTGTTGTTGTTGTTGGTAGTGGTGGCGGTGGCGGTGGTTGTTGTTGTTGTTGTGCTGTTTATGGCTGTTTCTGGTCTTGTTGTGGCAGTTTGTTGTTTTTGTTGTTGTTGTTTTGCTGCTTCTGGCTGCTTCTGGTCTTGTTGTGGTAGTTGTGTTGCGGTTGTTGTAGTAGTTGTTTGTGGTTGTTGTTGTTTGCGCTGCGACATTATAAGCACTTGATGGTTCCGAAACTTACAGGCGCGATTGTTTTCAGTTTATAGTGAAATCACCTTGGAAACTTCCGCCCCCGGCTTGCCCGGGTACTACTGGTATTAAATGATCATGTTGAAAAACCCATGCTCTTGCCTTCTATGATCATCGTAGGACCAAGTTCCATCGAGGTATGTTTTATGTTTATCCCAGTGTGTGGTTCTCGTTGCATCTCGATTCTCGCCTATGGATTCCACCATATCCTTTGCAACAACCACTGGCCAACCTCTGACATCCCCCAGGCTTGAGAAAATGCTCCACAGGCCTGCATGGTGTCGGGGTACAGGTCAGCAATCGGACTCCAAAGATTTGAAGATAAGTTTCCTCATAGTCTTGGCACTGGATCCGTTTTCCCAATTTTCAACCCGTTTTGTGAATTTTGTTGGCTCGCCATGGCTAGGGGAGTTCTCATGGCCTCACCGGCCTCGAATGGGACCTATCCACCTTTGAGCCGCTGCGAAACATGTGATGAAGTGAGCAATGAAACCGTCGGACCACCAGCCGCAGCGCGTCATTGATTTCTGAGCGGAGGATTAACCACCAGCCATGATCATCCATAGCAACAATGTAGCAGTTTTTCCTATTACCACTATTTGCCGATGTACCATTGGTGTCGTCATTGCTGAATCGTTTCTACCCAAAATGTCCCCAGCACCACCGATATTCACCAATGCACAGGGGTTGGCTGTTGCGCTTCCAGACCTGTCGCAGGTTCTAATGCCTTGCAGCGGAAGCTTTCATGGAAGGAGCCTCGCCGTGACGAATCCTTTCACGGGGAAACTGTGCATTCAAGGGACATTGATGGCATTGATGGCACTGGCCTCTGGCGTGTGGAAACTCAAGACTTGCTGAGCCAAATATGGAACCTCGCCAATGACAACCCATAGGTCTCTCTTGTGACAGCCATATGCCTTGAGATTTCATTGATTATCGAAAGAACCAGCATTTTGCAGATTCTCGCATGCTGTTGGAATGTAATCATCTTCGACGATAGGGGGATGATGATGACGCAGTACCAAGCAGTACCAAGAGTAAGGATCAAGGATGATCACGGCGGTTGGAATTGTGTGGCCACTGCCATTGAAGCCCAACTGTTGCTGCTGAAAACTATTGGAGGTACCCAACTGCTTCCATATTACTGTTGCCCATTTCCATGATTTCAACTACCACTATGACTGGTAACTGCTATGATGGCTTTGACTCGAATCATTACATATCACTACCATTCCTATTGCGGATACTGATTTGGAACCGTCAATCAGCACCATGGCGCCTTTCCGCTGCTCAGGATGGTAATTCCACGAGGCTCCGTGGGGGTATGAAGTGACCACCCAAAAACTCGTTGCTGTGAGGTGCTGGTGGTTGATGCTTAGTGGATGAGTGACTGATGCTGAGTTGATGTAGATGATTGGTTGATGATTGGTTGCTGAATTGCAGTTGTTCATGTTTGAAACAGATGGTTCTTTCCTTGGCAAAAATGTGGTGACAAAGAGGTATAGATTGTCATTTTGACTCGGAACCCAACAAATTTGGGAATAGCTGGCTGCTATGATGATGAGAGGGAAGAATGGTTGGCTGATCGTCAACTGATGGTGAGTTAATGGCGATTAATTGTGGAATGATGTTTATGACGATGTGATGGTTAAACATCAACAGTAGGCAATGTAGTCGGCGATGACAACCATACAGCATTAGGCATCCCACTAATCATGGTTGACCACTCCACAACGTGTTAGCTGTGCCTCAAGCTCTTTGGTGCCAAGCTGGGAAGTATATAAACACGGCATTTTTGGTGGGAAACCAACACCACATCCCACCGCATCTCCTGGATTCTAATTGGCTCCGTTCCGCAGGTTTTCATCTATGTCTTCCAGTTTCGTTGCCCTTGAAGGCTGGGGGTCGCTTCAAGTGTACCGGCGTTGAAGCAGTCCATCTCAGAGGTGGCGTTTCAAAATCTCAGATGCAAATCTCAAAATGTCTCAGTTGATGTAAGTCTCAAATTCACAGAAGATGTTTTGGAGACACAAAAGGAAGATGTGGGAAGCAATCACCTTGCAGATTTGCTGGAAGGGCGGGTTGGACACAGCAGAAATATTTGACACAAGCAGAGATGTTTGCAACAAAGCCAAAGTAATTTTGAATTTCAGTGATATTTCTACACTTTCTACACTTGAAGCTGTTCATTTTGCCACCTTGCAAGGTTTCTTTGTCATACCATGAATTTTCTGAGCAGGTGGTGATGGAGCAGAGCCATCGTGGGGCACTCACCAGCTGTCCAGCGGTCAATCAGCTCAGCAGCGTACCCACTGCCTTCAGTTGAGTCAGGTGTCACCACCAGGTATCACCATCAAGCCTTAACAAACCCTACATCACCCATCACCTCAACCATTCACCAACTGTTCACAAACCGGCTGATGCCAGCCATGCTTCACCGCCTCAGGTCCTCCTCCTCTGGGAATCAGATTTCGGATCGACGGTCCGTTCCGTCCGAGGCAACGAACAGCCCACGGTGACAGCGATGAACCGAACCGCGATGGTGAAGCCATGTTTGATGTTTGGTGCGTAGCAAATGGTCAACCACTGGAAGTGCAGATGTTGAGAAAGGATAGTGGTCGCTCGTCACTAATCACATGATTAGTGACCATTGTTTACGCATAGTGATTGCGAGAAGGGTTGTCAAAATAGTGGTTTTGACAATTCATGCAGCAAAGGGCAATAATCAACTGGTGCATAGCTGGATACTGATGGTGATATAGGGATTGCTAGTGGTTATGCTAGTGGATATTTATGCTTGCGTCAACAGCATGGAGTCCATGTGTATTGTCAACAATTGTTTAGTGGCGAACCCGTCAATGAATGGCCAGATCCCATCAATAGTTATTTGTGGTCATCAAGTATCAGGTACTAACCATGGATGACCCTTGGTTGAGAATATAATGATTTATAACTGATAGATGATAACTAGCCTATATGGGCCCCAGCCATCCAAATCAACGGATCCCTTATGTTAGATACGAAAACTGGGCCCCTTCAATGAATTGATGATGATGATCCACTACCTTTTCAATATCGCACCAGTTCCGGTCATGACTGGCGAACCCTGAGTCCATCATTTATGTGTTGTGAACCATGGTTGCCCAAGATCAACCATCATTCGCCATTGGCCACTGTTGTCTCAATGTTTACACGCACCTTCATGACATTATTCTGATGCTTTCGTAAAATCAGCAGGGGTACACCCACTACTGGGGAGAGCCCACAAGCACTTAAACAGAACACTGTGGAGGAATGGAATACTTGAAGAATTTGAGGCCCGGTATTCTTCCTTATTTCGGAAATAGAACCCCTCAAAGTAGGAAGTGTCAGATCATTGCAGAAGTGACATTGCAGAAGTTGCCACCTTGTCAAAGAGTCGAATGTCCCGAATCGCACCGCCGTCCGCAGTCCGATCACCATTCCATCGTGAACTCCTTGATGCAAGGCACAAGTTGGCACAGATGGCACAAGTGAACAAAGGGAGCATACGATGTGGAGCCAAAAGTGGACACCAACGCAGGTCTGTTTTGTCAAGCGATTGGCACTGCCATGGGCGAAACTCCTCCTGTCAACCACCAGGTTTGGACAACGTGGACCAAGTTATCATCTATGTCCCAGCCTCAGTGCCATGCCTGGCTTCGTTCCAAATTTCATCTTTCAGAGATCACCCAGACCATGTCTTAGATGCTGCCTTTAAAGCCATGAAGTTTTTGTGGTCACGATGGAGCACTGAGATGATGAAATCCACTTTGGATCTAAGTCTACTGAGATCATTCTTGCCATCATTGGCCATAGTTAGACAATCTTCTATCAACCCTTTAGAGAAGATCATTATCCTTTGTTTGTCGTTGCCCGTCAATGATTTTGCCCTGCGCCAAGGACACAGAACATGTGGAGTCGGAAGAAGAATACCGGATAGAAGTGCCCAAACTCAGTGCGCGCAACTTTGCTTTGACATAACTTGAAGCAAAGATTGCGAGGCAACAACTTGGAGCTCGGAGATTGTTGCCATTGAAGGTTCATCGCTTTGTTTCTATCACTGGTTTGCTCTCCAAAAGTTAGAAAAGGTTCAGGCTGATGAACCGCAAAGATTCCATAGTGCCCTACAACCAAGTGACCCACAAGATCAACGGGTAGTCTGCACGCGACAACCAGCAAAGGCTAGAACAGCTTTCGGTGATTTGAAGCTCCCGAAGGTGAAAGTTTTTGACTTGCCTAGGTGCCACTCTGGCGTCGGGCACTGCGGGGAACCAAGGGGTGGGATCCAATGGAGAAAACCTCTGGCGGTGTGAAGGGATACAACGGACCCGTTTCGGGAAGAAAATGTTCCAACCTCAGAGTGAACATGCAGACCATCCAAGTCCAACTTGAACGCTGAAAATTTGTGTTTTCGTTGGCGCACAGTCCTGCGCTCAAGCGGTGCTTTCTCCCGAAGTTGTTCAATCAGCAGCTTCTCCGCTATCAAAGGTCACTCTATCAAAGGTCAGTGCCATCATTGCCATGAGGGTTGCAACGGAAAGCCTTGTTGTTTCCCATGATCTCCCAATTTTTTCAAACCACGCCGGGCAACCAACCAAATTAATCCTGGTGGCTAGATCTTGCGCGATACCATGGTCCTTTGCATACCGTTCTCTTATTGCTGAGAGTTTCTTATTTCTTCAGCAATTTTCATCACCAACCACCGATCATCAAACCCAAATGGCTTTGAGGAACCCCCAAGCACTCCAAGCTGAGATCACGACCGTCGGGGGTTTTCTTAGTTTGTGAACCCAAAGTGTCGTTGGTGATCATTGATCATCAACTCTGTAGTTACTCAACCGCACCCAGCCATTCACTATCATTGACCAAGCATCAATCATCAACGCTTCATCAATTTTCAATCAACCAATCACTTATCACCAAGGTTCAATGACCATCCACCATCATTTTGTGTCAGTGTTTGATATTTTTCACCAAACTTCAATAACTTCACAATGATCCACCATGATTTAAAGTTTGATCGACATGAACTGCACATCATGGCGCCTCTCCGCCCAGGATCCACTTGCACGAGATCTGGATTTCTTTGTGCGACTGTACCTGGACCTGGGACTCATGGTGGAACACAACGAGCAGTCATGGACAATGAGCAGGTGATGATGGTCAACATGATGCTTAATTGAATGGTTATGGTTGATGGCGGTTGAGTCCAGGGCATGATCATCGACAACAGTTGATCATGGTGAATTGATGGTTGATAAAAGAAGGATGGTTGATAGGGGCTACCAACTGTGAATAGAAAGTCAGCAAGCAGATCTCATCGGCATCTCATCAGCACAGCAGATTCTGTTCCCAAAGTTTGAAGCAGCGCACCAAGGTCACGCAGGCATATGAGTCCCATGGGGAAGCGCGAGTCGACAAGTGGCCAATACCGAAGGAGACCCTTCGGTCCGTGTCGAATCTGAAAGGCACCAAAATACAGATCCATAAAATGCGTGCGTCGTTTTTCCGTAGTTTGGGAGTGGGAGCTGTGACCCAGCTTGGATGGGTGGCAGCCGAGCCCAGAAGTTCTTCAAACAGAGGAACCTGTCGGAACCAAAGCAGACTTGCACAAAAAACTCCACTGCAGGATTGAAGGAACAAAAAAATGCAGCAAGTCTTGCTTTGTCCAAGGTTTTCTGTAGTTTCACGACTAATTTAAAACAGAGGTGCCAATACACGCAGTCTCATCAGACTCAAAAGCTGCCCTCAATGGATCTCCGTGTGTTAAATCATGTGTTAGAGCATTTTGTTTGTTTTTTAACATTTGGAGACTGGAAGTCGGTGAGGACCAAGTTTTGAGGGCCCAGTGTCGCTGTGCACCATCCTGGTGCCTCACTGAGAAAGTCAAAGTATGTTGTGGCCCGCGGATCACGACAAAAGTCGGATCTCAAGGACTGGAGCATTTTACGCGTGTCCTGCGCAGGTCGCTCCATTACAAGCACCACAATCCCACTCCAACAGTTTATTGACAGCATTTGTCAAAGTATCATAGTACATTGGAGAATTTTAATCGAAAAAAATATGATTTTATACTTACATACAAATATATTTGTTCCAATAATTATTCAAATTTAGAATGATTATACTGGTGTATGCCGCCCGTCTCCTCCCGGTGTGGTTATAGTCTCGGCAGCATGTATATTAATGTTATTTTTAATATAATGTATATATTTTTTTTTTAAGAATAAATATATAATTTTAAAATTTTATTATAATTATGAGAAAAATATAGTAGATAAATATTTAATTAGATTTATAAAATATATATTTATTAAAATTTTAAAAATTATTTATATATTTTAAAAAATATTTTTATATATTTAGATTAATTAAATAATAGATTTTAATATAAAAATTACAATATTATTGTTTTTTTGAAAATAATAATATATTAATATTTATTTTAAAATTTAAATAAATAATAAAAATTATAAATATAAATTTAAAAAAATTCTCTAAATAATATTTAATTATATTTTTTAATAAATATAATTTTATCTAAATATATAATAAAAATATTATTAATAAATTTAAAATTATTAAATATAAAATATTAAATATAATAAAAATAAAAAAGAATATAAAATAAAAAAATATATTTTTATTAAATATGAAAATATTATTAGAGAAAATTTTAGAGAAAATTCTATATTAAAAAATATTAGAAATAATTATTGATTTATTATTAAAATGATGGAAATTAAAGTAATGAATGAGAATTAAAGTAATTAACGTTAAAATATTGAGACTTAAAAGGTTTAAATTAAAGTATTGAAAGTTGAATTAGAAAAAGTTAAAATATTGAGAGTTAAAATAATGAAAAATAGATTAATAAGAATTTAGGTATTAAAGGTTAAAATAATGAGAATTAAAATATTTAAAAATAAAATATTAAAATTTAAAGTATTGGGAGTTAAATTAATAAAAATTAAATTATTAAAAATTAAAAAATTGAAAATTTAAATATTGAGAATTAAAAAAAATAAAATTTCAAAAAATAAGAGTAAAAGTATTGAAAGCTAATATATTGAGAGTTAAAATAATGAGAATTAAAATAATAAAAATTAAAAGAATGAAAATTAAAACATTGAAAATTAATATATTAAAAATTGAAATAATTAAAGGTAAAAAATAGTAAAAAATAAAATATTAAAAATTAAAATAATAATAATGAAAATAGAAAAATTAAAAGAATGGAAATTAAAGTATTGAGTGTTAAAGTAATGAGAGTTAAATGAATGAGAGTTAAAGTATTGAAAGTTAATATATTGAGAATTGAAGTATTGAGAGTTAAAGTATTGAAAGTTAAAGTATTGAGAATTAAAGTATTGAGAGTAAAAATATTGAAATTTTAAATATTGAGAGTTTAAATATTAAAAGTTGAAGTATTAAGATTTAAAATATTTAAAGTTAAGATATTGAGAACTAAGATATTGTGATTTGAAATATTAAAAATTGAAATATTAAAAATTAAGATATTAAGAATTAGAATAATTAAAAATATTATATTTAAAATTAAATTAATTAAAATTAAAATTTTGAAAATTAAAATATTAAGAATTAAAATATTAAAATTAGAGTATTGAGGGTGAAGTTAATGAGAATTAAAATATTGAGAATAAAAATATTGAGAATTTAAGTATTGAGAGTTAAAGTATTGAGAATTAAAGTAATGAAAATTAAAGTAATGAAAATTAAAATAATGAGAATTAAAATATTAAGAATTAAAATATTAAAATTTATAATATTAAAAATTAAAGTAATAAGAGATAGAAATTATGAGAGTTAAAGTATTGAGAGTTAATGTATTGAGAGTTAAAGTATTAAGAATTAAAGTAATAAGAGTTAAAATATTAAAGTATTGAAAAGTTTAAAATGAAAGTTAAAGTATTGAGAATTAAAGTAATGAGAATTAAAGTATTGAGAGTTAAAGTGTTGATAGTTAAAGTATTGAGAATTAAAGTATTAAAAATTAAAGTAATAAGAGTTAAAATGATTAAAATTAAAGTATTGAAAGTTAAAAAATAAAAATTTAAGTATTGAAAATTAAAGTAATGAGAATTATAGTATTGAGTATTAAAGTATTGAGAGGTTAAGTATTGAGAGTGGAAATATTGAAAGTTAAAATATTAAAAGTTAAAATAAAAAAATAAAAGGATTAAAAAACTAAAATATTGAAATTTAAAATATTAATAGTTAAAGTATTGAGATTTAAAGTATTAAGAAATTAAAGTATTGAAGGTTAAAATATTAAAGGGTTAAGTATTAAAAATTAAAATAATTAAAATAAAAATATTAAAATTTAAAAAATATTAAAAATAAAAGTAAATATTATTATATTTTTAATTAATAAATAAGTAAATTTTGGTATTGATAATAATTTTTATAATTATTAATATATTTTAAGTTTAATAATTTAAAAAATAAAAAAAATTTATGTAAAAGTTTTATATTGATAATAATTTTTATAATTATTATTATATGTTTAAATTATTATATAAATATTTATTTAATAATTTTATATTGGTAATAATTTTTATAATTATTTTTATTTTTTAAAATTAATAATTAAAAAAAAAAAAAAAAATAATTAGATGTTAATTATAATTTTTATAATTATTATTATTTTTTAAAAAGTTATATATTAGAAAATAAAGGAAATTTTATATAAAAATTATATTTTAATAATAATTTATATAATTAATGTTAATTTTAGAAGTTATTAAATTAAAAAATAATAATAAAATTATGTAAAAATTTTATTTTGGTAATAATTTTTATAATTATTATTATTTTTGAAATTTGAGAAATTAATAAATAAAGGTTTATTTTTGGAGGTGTTGCTATGTAAAATATTGGGATATTTTATATTAAAACTTTATTTTCTAAACTTTTGCTACATAGCCGGCTCGCGAAAAGCCGTGTTTTGCAAGGCGAAGTGCGCTGCTCCGAGATTGAAAGTAAGCTTAGCGAAACGGCGCGTTCAGCTCTGCCGGGCTTGGCCTTTCTGACTATCATCAAAAATTTATATTTGATATCCGTTGATAAATTTAAAAAAAAGGAAATTTTGTATGAAGACTTTATTTTGGAGACGATTTTTATAATTATTTTTATTTTTTAAAATTAATAAATTAAAAAATAAAGGAGGTTTTATTTGCCAGCTTCATATTAGTTATTGTTATTTGCAAAATGATTCGCACAAAAGCTTCCTTTTAGCGACGATCTCTGTAACTGCTGTTACTTTTGGAAGTTGACAAATTGAAAAATAAAGGAAGTCTCCCATGAAAGCTTCGTTTTTGAAGTTGTTGACATGTAAAATGGTGGGACGTCTCGTATGAAAGCTTTGTTTTGTAAAGTTTTGCTAGATAGCCGGCTCACGAAAAGTTTTGTTTTGCCAGGCGAAGTACGTTACTCCGATATTGAAAGTAAGCTCCGCGAAACGGCGCATTCAGCTCTGCCGGGCTTGGCTTCTCTAACTGTTATCAAAAATTTGTATTTAGCTCCAGCCGACAAGTTCAAAATAAAGGAAATTTCGAACGAAAATTTCATTTTGGAGACGATTTCTGTGATTTTGAAGTTGACAAATTCAAAAATAAAGGAGGTCTCGTATGACAGCTTTATACCAGTTATGATCTTTGTGCTTGTTGTTTTTTTGGGGAAAAAAAGCTTGTAAAATGACTCGCATGAAAGCTTCCTTTTGGCGACGATCTCTGTAATTGTTGTTATTTTTTGAAATTGATAAATTGAAAAAAAAAAAGGAAAATGTCCCACGAAAGTTTCGTTTTTGAAGTTATCAATATAAAAAATATAAGGAGATTTCGTATGTAAGTTCGTTTTATAAAATACTTTGTTTTGTATTCTAAAACCCACTGCTCAGACATCGAGTAAGCTCCGCAAAACGGCGGGTTCAGCTCTGCTGGGGGCTTGCCGCCGGCTTGGCTCATATAATTATCATTAAAAATTATTATTTAACCTCTATTAATAACTCGAAAAATAAAGGAAGTTTCGCATAAAATTTTCTTTTAGAGATGATTTTTATTATTGTTATTTTTTTTTAAATTAATATATAAAAAAACTTCGTTTTCGGGGTTAATCTTTGTAACTGCTGTTACTTTTTGACATTGGTAAATCAAGCAACAAAGGAAGTTTTGTATAAGAGCTTTGTACCAGTTATGATTTTTATTTTTATAAGTATTTTTAATTTTAAAAATTAATAATTTTGAAAAAAAAAGAAGGTTTTTTTTAAAAAATTTTTTCGGCCATGATCTTTCTGATCAAAATAAAAAAAATTCGTATATAATTTTTTTTTTGATCATGATGTTTCTAACTATGCTTATTTTTTGATATTGGTAAATTAAAAAATAAAGGGCGTTTAAAATAACAGCTTCGTGCCAGTCAGGACCTTTCTGACTGCTGTCCCCTTTGGGATTCAAATAATTCGCACAGTGATTCGCACAAAAATTTTGTTTTGGTCACAATCTCTGTGATTATTGCCCCTTTCGGGAATTGACATGTTGGAAAATTAAGGAGGTCCGATACGAAAGCTTTATTTCGGCGATAATCTCTGTAAATGCTGTTGAAGCTATAACTGTGCAAAATGTTGGAGGGCCTCGCATGAAAAGATTTGTTTCTGAAAATTTGGGCAGTTTACGGGCTAGCGAAATGTAGTAAAATAAGTCAAACTTTTTGAAACAGCAAGTGCAGCGCTGCCGCCGCTTGGCCGCGGGCTTGTATAATTGTCGTTGAAACAAGATGTTTGGTGTCAGTCGATTACATAAAAAAAATATCTTCAAAAATTTTGTTTTGGAGATGATCGTTGTTATTGGTGTCATTCTTTGAAGGTGCTGAATTAAAAATTGAAGGAAGTTTTTTGAAAAAGATTTGTGTCAGCGACAACCTGTTTGTAAATTTTCTCAACGGTGCTAAATTGAAAAATACACACAGTCTTGCGCGAAAAATCCGGGCCGGCATCCTTCTCAATGATTATTGTCGCTTTTTCAAATCAACAAACTGACAAATAAAGAAATTCTCACCCAAAATATTTGTGTCAAAGACGATCTCTCTGTTTGACAATTCTGTTTGGTTGTTAATTCTGATTGTTTTTGGCCTGCTTCGAGCCTGCTTCCAAAGTGCTTTCTGCGCTTCATTTGGGCTGCTCTTTTTTTGGGTCACTTGTGAGCTGTTTCTGGGCTGGTCTGGGCTGCTTCTGTGCTGCTTTTGGGGTGCTTCTGGGCTGCTAGTGGGCTACTTCTGGGCTGCCTCTTGGCTGCTTCTTTGGTTTGGTTTTCTTCTTGTCCTTTTTGCTGTTGGTGGGGGTGGTACGGGTTACTCTTACTTTTCGTTTTTTTTCCTGTAAAATTATTTTTTGGAATGGTAAATAATATCTGAAGTTATTTAACGGAGAATAAATTGCCAAATATCAAAAATAATATTTACTGGGGAGGTACTGCAAGTGGCCCTGGAATTGCTGCGTTTTCTACCCTTCATTTTGGGGGCATACAAATGTTTGAAAATCTTAATTATTTGGGGTTGGCTTTCCAGTGGCGCCCGACCAGGTGCTGCGAGAGGAAATGGCTCAACTCAAGGAGCAGCGCAAGACGTTGCGACAGGCAGGTTCGTGTCTTGAGTGAAAAAATGTTCGCTTTGCCAGCCAAATTTCATGGTGCGTGGGGATTCATTTGGATTCATGGGCAGGAGATCAAGAGGAACCGCCTTGCAGTGAAGGCTGCTGAGAAGAAACGCTCCAAGTTGATGAAGGCATCTTGAAAGAAAAATACTTATTAGAAAATGTTTTTCCATGGTGCTGCTTTGGAGTCACGCTGCTCTGTTTTCAGGCGGCTGCTTCGCTGTCGGCCAGCGATTTACGTTCGCTGGCAGCGAAGATGGAAATGGCAGATCAAGAGTGAAAGATGCTACGTCGTTGGCAGCTGGAAGCGGCAGACCAAGAGTGAGAGATGGCAGCCCCTTTGGTGTGCGTTGTTGTCATAGCAAAGAACACAAAACACGAGCAATGTTTCACGCTGAACGTGTTTGTCAACCTCAATGTTTTTGGCGGGGAATCGTCCTGGGTTGTTTCTTGCTCGAAATGTTTCACTGGCAATCCAAGCCTTTGAGCGGTTTGGTATTTGGCGTGTGTAGCAGCGCCGGGCACTATTCGTTTTTACCAATTGTCTATATGTCACTCGCCCTGGGTGTCGTAGCAGAGGGCATGTAACACAATTCAAAAATCTGGCTGGTGAACATGGTTGTGTATTCTTATTTCTCGCCATATTGGAGGGTATGTTCTTGGTTTGTTTCTCGCTCGAAATGTTTCATCGGCGCGCCAAGCCCTTGAAAAGGGTCCTAGTTGCCGTGTCCAAAGAGAACTTGCGGGCCAACCTTTGCAGAAAAATTGGATTGTATCGTATCGATTGAATGTGTTGAAAGGAGGACGCTATTGCCTCAACCATTGGAGTCCCTGGTTGCCAGCCAAAAGGTTGCATGAAACCATTTAGTTATTGTAATCGCTGGGTTCCATTATGATTGCCAGGGAGCGCCAATTGCGCTTTTCTTTGTAAGTTTGAGGCTGCCCGGTGACCAGTCAACGAGGTGCACGGCTGCTATGCCCCGCCGAAGCGCTTGCAGCGAGCCATTTGCCGGAAACTGTTCTGATTTTGTTGGGCAACTTCCAAAATTTCATGTCTGGGTTGACCATTTTTCTTGCCAACGATCATTATTTATCTTAGTTGAGTGTGGTTCACAGCATCGATGCTAGTCGGATTCTTGGTGCGATTTTGCACGTCAGTCAGTCTGCGAAGTTGGATTCAATGCCATCAGCACCTAGGCCAGAAGTAATTGCCGAGCAACTTGCAGTTTGACATTTGGCGGCAGAAGTCAGAGCCTTGATCGGGAGCCCTACTCAGCACCTTGAAAACCATATTGGTATGTGCGAATTGTAGCAGTTTGGTCCGTAGTTTATTCACCAATGATCATCGTTTATTACAGTGATTCAGCATGCGGGTTCAATATCGACTAAAATCTTACTGACTTGGCAATGTTGCATATCATTCTGGAAGTGTAGACCTGCCCTGCTGAATTCAACCAGCCTTGATCCTATGATTTTATGGCCGAGCAACCTGCCACTTGAGTTTTTTGGCGACAGAATCCGCCAGAGTCTTGATCCAGTGGTCTTGTTCAGCGACCTGCAAACTTGAAGTTTCAGTGCTGCCGTCAACCGAAACCTTCATTCAGCGATTTTGTTGGGAAACTTCCAAATTTCATGTTTGGGTTGGCGATTTCCTTGCCAATCTTTAGTGTTGATCTTACTTGCGCATCGTGGGATTTTGGTTACGATTTTTCCATGTCAACTTGCACATTGGGGCTCAATTCAATCATCATTTTTGACAGAGGCCATCGCCGAGCAACCTGCAGTTTGGGCGACGCAAGCCAGAGCCTTGATCGGGAGCCTTGCTCAGCAACTTGCAAACCGTATTGGTATAAGCGAATTGTAGCAGTTTGGTCTGTTTATCCATCAATGATCATCGTTGATTACAATGATTCGTATTGGAAGTTGGTGCTATTTTTTGGACAAATTCCATTGGTGTGAGCAAACGATGCCCGCATTTTTGTGCTGATAGTGCTAACCGCCCCTGGGACGAATCCTATTGGTACAGAGCAAATAGTGCTAACTTTTCTGGGCGATAGTGCTAACCTCTCCCGCGGCGAATCCTACTGGCACAGACCAAATAGTGCTAACTTTTTGTGCTGATCTGTGAAAAATATAAGTGAATCATCAATTATTTTAGAAACAAACAGAATAGTTAGCACTATTTGCTTCGTGCCAGTAGGACTTTGGCGCACCTGGGTTAGCACTATTTGATGCAAACTTGGTTGTTTCCTGTCCCTGCCAGTAGGAAAAACAAAGACTTGAGTTAGCACTATGACGGAAAGAAGTTAGCACTACTGGCTTGTTTCATTGTGTTTTGCATGCCCACTTGTTTTGGAGAACTTTTTCAAAGCAAGACATTCTGACTCATGGGCATTTTTCCGACACCAGGTCTTTGGGTCAGCTGGCACTGTGGCAGGCCCACTTGTGAAGAACAGTTGTTGTGAAGGATCTCTGTCAGAACAACTCGCCGCCTTCGAAGCGCAATCTTTCAGAGAAAATTCCGTTTCTTCCATCAGCTAAATGTGTGGCAGGCCCAGTGGCGAGGACTATTGTCTTATCGACTTGCCTTCTGGCAGGCCCAGTTGCCCCGAACAGTGTCTATTGAAGCAATTTTGTTGTGGACATGTCTTTACTTCCATCAAGAAAACCTGCGGCGTGCCCACCTGCAGACACTATTGTCTTACAACTTGCCTTGTGCCCAGCCCAGTAGTTGTGAACAAGTTCCCTTGGAGCAATTTGTCGCGTGGCGGCGCAATTTTTCAGTGGACATTTTTTCTTCCAGAAGATCACCCTGTCGAAGGTCCAGTTGCGAAAGCTATCGCGTCATCAAATTGCCTCCGGCAGGCCCAGTTGTTGTGAAGGATCTCTTTTGGAACCATTCACCGCATCCCATTTCACAAAACAAAGTTTTGTCCAATAGTAACATCTGTAGCAAGCGCCTTGTGATAGCCCAAGCTGCTGTGAGCAGTTCTGGTTGGAAAAGATCACGTGGAGCAGGCGCAATTTCAATTGAACAGACGGTCCTGGTAGCCTGTCCACCATTGCTTCATCAACTTGCCTTCTGGCAGGCCCAGTTGTTGTGAAGGATCTCTTTTAGAACAACTCACCGCGTCCCAGGCGCAATCTTTCAGAAAACACGTTTTGATCTTTGCTACGTCTGGGGCAGACCCAGTAACAGGCATTATTTGTCTCATTACCTTGCTTTGTGGCAGGCCTGACAGGCCCAGTTGTTGTGAAGGATTTTTTTGGAACAGCTCACCGCGTCCCAGGCGCATTCTTTCAGAAAACAAATTTTTCTCTACAAGTTACATCTGGGGCAGACCCAGTTGCGGATACTATTGTCTCATCAACTTGCCTTCTGGCAGCCACAGTTGCTGTGAACATTTGCGGAACAAACCGTGTTGCTTCATCAACTTGCCTTCCGGCAGGCCCAGTTGTTGTGAAGGATTCTTTTGGAACAACTCACCGCGTCCCAGGCGCAATCTTTCAGAAAACACGTTTTGATCTTAGCTACATCTGGGGCAGACCCAGTAACAGGCATTATTTGTCTCATTAGCTTGCCTTGTGGCAGGCCTGACCAGGCCCAGTTGTGGTGAGGGATTTTTTTGGAACAACTCACCGCGTCCCAGGCGCAATCTTTCAGAAAACACGTTTTGATCTTAGCTACATCTGGGGCAGACCCAGTAACAGGCATTATTTGTCTCATTAGCTTGCCTTGTGGCAGGCCTGACCAGGCCCAGTTGTGGTGAGGGATTTTTTTGGAACAACTCACCGCGTCCCAGGCGCAATCTTTCAGAAAACACGTTTTGATCTTAGCTACATCTGGGGCAGACCCAGTAACAGGCATTATTTGTCTCATTAGCTTGCCTTGTGGCAGGCCTGACCAGGCCCAGTTGTGGTGAGGGATTTTTTTGGAACAACTCACCGCGTCCCAGGCGCAATCTTTCAGAAAACACGTTTTGATCTTAGCTACATCTGGGGCAGACCCAGTAACAGGCATTATTTGTCTCATTACCTTGCTTTGTGGCAGGCCTGACAGGCCCAGTTGTTGTGAAGGATTTTTTTTGGAACAGCTCACCGCGTCCCAGGCGCATTCTTTCAGAAAACAAATTTTTCTCTACAAGTTACATCTGGGGCAGACCCAGTTGCGGATACTATTGTCTCATCAACTTGCCTTCTGGCAGCCACAGTTACTGTGAACATTTGCGGAACAAACCGTGTTGCTTCATCAACTTGCCTTCCGGCAGGCCCAGTTGTTGTGAAGGATCTCTTTTAGAACAACTCACCGCGTCCCAGGCGCAATCTTTCAGAAAACACGTTTTGATCTTAGCTACATCTGGGGCAGACCCAGTAACAGGCATTATTTGTCTCATTAGCTTGCCTTGTGGCAGGCCTGACCAGGCCCAGTTGTGGTGAGGGATTTTTTTGGAACAACTCACCGCGTCCCAGGCGCAATCTTTCAGAAAACAGATTTTTCTCTACAAGTTACATCTGGGGCAGACCCAGTTGCGGACATTATTGTCTCATCAACTTGCCTTCTGGCAGCCGCAGTTGCTGTGAACATTTGTGGTTGGAAAAAAGTGGAACAGGCACAATTTTAAGTGAACAGACACAATTTTAAGTGAACAGACGGTCTTAAAAGCCTGCCCACTTGCGGAACAAACCGTGTTGCTTCATCAACTTGCCTTCCGGCAGGCCCAGTTGTTGTGAAGGATCTCTTTTGGAACAACTCACCGCGTCCCAGGCGCAATCTTTCAGAAAACAGATTTTTCTCTACAAGTTATTTGGGGCAGACCCAGTTGCGGACATTATTGTCTCATCAACTTGCCTTCTGGCAGCC
>VSDK01024487.1:2603-13735 GCA_009767595.1 Symbiodinium kawagutii
GCATCTGCAAGCACTATTTTTCCAACACGGGCCAACACGAATTGCTGTTCAACAGCCATCATGGCAAAGCATCCATGGCGCAAAGTCCGATGTTCCCTGTGGCATCCTGAAGTACCTTGAAAGATCCCCAAAGCATTTCAAAGCTCGGTCCCTCCAGGAAGCCTCTTTAACACACTTACCATGAGACCATATCCATGATCCAGAGAAAAGGTAACGCGATCTCCAATCGAGTTTCCTCCACGCCAAACTAGACAGGGTTGACGAGCACAGGCTGGCAACAGGCCTGCTCGCGCAAAAACCATCTGCCTGGTGACCTGCCTTGTTTGAAACAAGGCTATATGCTCGAAAGTATTGCCTCTGTGGTGGTCCCTGTGTATCGTGAGGAGGGTTGCCCTTTCCTCTTCCAAGGGCCTCTGCACAAGCAAAATGTGGGGGACATACTCATTGACCGATGACTGGTAGGGCATGGGCTGAACCACATAGAAATTTGTAGGGTACCCCGCTTCCACAAAACCTGTCCAACTGTTCAGTAACTGATTCCTCCAAGTGCGTGAGTCCTCCTCCAAGCGAACATTTCTTGGCACAGGACATTCTGGCAATGTAAAGGGATTGAGGTAGTAGACCAGAACACGGAATGTCTTGGGGTCCTGTTGTTTCAACGCAGTACGAAGCTTGTGTTGGAAGCTTTGGAAGGCGTCGAAACTAAAACTATTCAGTTCGGCGGCTCCACTGCTGCACGATGGTATGGACGAAGTAGCCTGCTCTTCAACTGTCACAGTTGGATGGGCCAAGCCATGTCCATCGCCGTCATGATCGTCATCACCTGCTCTTTCCTCAAAGCACCGCGACCTAGATCGATCGCGTTGCATAAAGGAAACTCCATCCTCGAGAAATTCACCACTGTGGCCCTGCTTGCTCCACACAGCCACAATGAAGAAACTCAGGCAGTGGAGAATCCTTGCCATATGAACACTATTCGGTACTGACTCTGATTGAGCACAAATGAAGCTGCATCACTTTCAAAAGTAATTACGTGTTACAATATGAGCTCACATCAATTGTCGTCACATGGATTCACATGGCGCCCTTATGGATGACTAACAACAATGCACAAGGAGCTGCATTCACACACCACAGGTCATTTCAGTATCCTGTGACTGCAGCATGAGCCCGCCTTCGGCATTTCGCTTCCTTTTGCATTGGCTTTCTCACCCTGGCAGGCTCTGATTCCAAAAAAGATTGTGTGTTGATGTGTGTTGTATCGAGTCTTGATTACCAGCCCATGAAACTCTCTAAACAATGGTACTTCATTGGTGTTCTATGGTGTTCTCATGTAAGTCTTACCAAAAAGAGAAATGGATACATGGACGGCATGTCTACATCACACAAAGGAAACTCTCTCACATCCCAGAAATCGAGACTTGGAAGCATTCAATCCCCAATCTGGCCTTCTCGACCGCCCCACTGTCAACATCTGCTGGCGCCAGAGATTCTTCCTGACAGCAGAGCATAGATGAATGTCATCCAAGGTCTCTAAACTATGGCACATCACAGGCACGATTGAACATCACAGAAAACTACCGTTCCTGTCCACACCCCTAGTACCTACATGTACCTACAATGGTGCCTTCTCAGCGTTCAGGCGACTGCAGCATGAGCCCGCCTTCGGCATTCCAGGAGTTCCGCTTCCTTTTGCATTGGCTTTCTCACCCTGGCAGGCTCTGATTCCAAAAAAGATTGTGTGTTGATGTGTGTTGTATCGAGTCTTGATTGCCAGCCCATGAAACTCTCTAAACAATGGTACTTCATTGGTGTTCTATGGTGTTCTCATGTAAGTCTTACCAAAAAGAGAAATGGATACATGGACGGCATGTTCACTTCACACAAAGGAAACTCTCTCACATCCCAGAAATCGAGACTTGGAAGCATTCAATCCCCAATCTGGCCGACTGCCCCAAAAAAAACAAGGACTATCGTCAAGGGGCCAAAAAAACAAAGAGGATAATTGGCCCAAGAAATGCGTTGAACGTGGAGACCAGCTCAAGTGAAAAATTGCATTCACTCATTTTTTTGGCTACGCTGCGCAGCACTCAGAGTGTAAATTCAAGCGGCAGCAACTCCGTTGAGAGTTCTGCAAACAGTGGAAGGTGGGCAACACAAACGACTTGTTCATAACCGCTAGCATAACGCTAGCTCATGCCCAACAATTCCACGACAATTATCCAAAGGCAGGAACCCCAAAAGATCCACAAAGACACTTGCAAAATCACCACTGCTGATAAGATCTCAATTTTAAATGAAAGATCCCAGCATTGCAAGAAAAAATCAAACGGCAACTACTCAGTTCTGAGCGATGCAAGGAATGTGCAAGACTTGCAACTCATGAGGCTGAGGCGCCAAAGGACGAAACCGAGAGGGCCAGACAATGACAATGTTCGACCTTGATCCGTATATCTTGGTACTTCCGTAGCACAACACGAAGCAGGTTTTGCTCTTGAATGAATTGCTCAGCATGTTCTTGACCAGCTTCCTCCAGGCATTCAGCGGCATCTAAGAGATCGTATAGATAGTCGATATCATTCGAGACGTTCCTCTCCAAGACCGCTAAAGTAGCTGTCAATCGCTCCAGGTAACTTCCAAGGCGGGGTTCTTCAGATTGTCCAGGCACAACTTCAGGAATAGAACCCTCTCCATTCTCTGGTACCTCAGGCATTGTCGCCATTGCTTCAGTGGACTCAACCCCGGAACGATTGCTGCGGTCCGGCAACCCTAAAAAAACATTCCCGGAAGGCAAACCTTGAGCTGAGAAATCTGCTGGGTTCCTACTACGGGCGAGTTTTCAGCAACAGTTTGACGTTTCCCATGCAAACGATTGGCGAAGCCTGTTTTCTGATTGTGGATGCAAACGATTTCAACTACTGACAGCAAAGCATTGACGAATGTCACCCAAAGTCTCTAAACTATGGCACATCACAGGAACGATTGAACATCACAGAAAACTACCATTCCATACCATTCCTGTCCACACCCCTAGTACCTACATGTACCTACAATGCTGCCTTCTCAGCGTTCAGGCGACTGCAGCATGAGCCCGCCTTCGGCATTCGGCATGTCTACTTCACACAAAGGAAACTCTCTCACATCCCAGAAATCGAGACTTGGAAGCATTCAATCCCCAATCTGGCCTTCTCCATCGCCCCACTGTCAACATCTGCTGGCGCCAGAGATTCTTCCTGACAGCAGAGCATAGATGAATGTCACCCAAAGTCTCTAAACTACGGCACATCACAGGCACGATTGAACCTCACAGAAAACTACCGTTCCTGTCCACACCCCTAGTACCTACAATGCTACCTTCTCAGCGTTCAGCAATTTTTGACAGCTCATTTCATGATGTCCACGTCTAGCCAGGATCGTGATCGATGCCAGGCAAACAACTAGTCAAATGAAACACCCATGCGCGAGACTTGGCTTGCTCAACAAAGATCTGGCAACTTTCCCGCCAGATTCAGAAGTCTGAAGCCAGCCATTGCTTGCTCCAGGCTTCGAGCACCGCTCGACAGAATGCATGTGTGTAGGCTGCGGAATCAGCCAAAGATTTTGTGCCCTGCCACCCAGTCGCACCACTTGGCCGCGTAATTTTGCGGTGGTACTCGATCGGGACATCCCGTTCGGCATTTCGCCGTTGAAGCCTTTCCTCATTTTAGCAGACTCGATGGACTTCAATGCAGTGAGTTCATGAACATTCAATGCAATTCATGTGATTTAGATTGAATAAAAGCCACTCTAGTTAATATCTGACTGCTCATGATTATTGATTGCGCATCATTATTCCATGGTAGTCAATAATCTTCGATGTTTTTTCATGTTCATCAATCATCATCAAAGTTCTGAAATGTGCTGTTTTCTTCCAATCTCTTCCAATTCTGTACAAGGCACCTTGATATGCTGACGCATAACCTTTGTCATGCGTCTGGCCAACATTGAGGTTGCCCTGGGTCGGGAAGCATCCCTAGACTCACACACTGCAACCCTGGCATGACCGACGCAGAACAAAGAGAGCTATAAAGGAACATGATGAAAAAGAAAAACTATAAGTAAAAATGAATCAGGATAAACATCATGGTAAATCAAGGTCTTATTTTTGTCTTCTTTGATCAAGACCGTACAAAACAATTCAAAACCGACAAACTGACACCCGCGGCCCATGACCGAGGTACCTCTAAGAAATGGGAACCTCTAAGAAATAGGATTCTTCAAGCACCAATTGTTGATCAAAATGCCAACACCGTACCCACATGTGCCTCAAACCAGGAATGTTCAACATCATCCAGCATCTATCTCTATAAAATGGTGACACACACACACTCCCTGACCGCATAAAGGCCGTCCGTGATCACTGCACATCAACGATATCCAAGAATCTCCATGTTCGTCAGAAGATGCGTCGGTTTTTGCATATCGTGCTGGAAATAGCCCATCCACGTAAGCACCACGACCCTGACATCCATTTGCACCAAAAACAAAGAACAACATGAAAAAAACATCAAAAAACATCAAGAAACAGACAAAAACATCCAAAAGCATTCAAAAGGATCAAAAAGAAACCGAAAGATAAACAGCCTGTGGATATCTCTGGATCATTCTGGATCTAAGAAACTGCACTCTGATGCACTCTGTGAATTTACGTGCAGCCTGGCGACAAAGATCCCAACATGCGCACACCCATCATCCAGTGTGTCTTGAAAGCGAAGCTTTGATGGGGCTGTTCAACTATGAAGTAGATCTTTCGCTGTGCTCGTAGAAGAACACGCAGCACACAAGCCTCAAGGGAGGCACAGAGCCATGCTTCTCCAGGACAATGAGCATCCATGAAATGGCTCACCCGTTCATGCATTCAGCTTCTTCTGAAAAAAACTGAGCGATGCATATGCGTCTTTGGACAATTCTCTCAAGATCTCTGAAATTTTCTCCGAGAAACGAAATTTCTCCACACCCGATTGGAAAGGCGGACTTTCCAATTTGCTTCATTTCCTTCTGGGTTCTGGTTCGAGCGCCTGTGGACGCTTGAACAGGCATTCACGTAGAGAGCGAGCTGGGAGGCCCTGCCATCAGCAATCCTTTTTCCACGAGCCTAGGGCACATGGTTGCAGCCTGCCGCGTGTCACAGTTTATACCGTTCATATATGTTCAATGTTGTTCCTGACATTGTCTCTCAAGATCTCGGAAGCAATCTCAATCTATATCAATCTAATTCAATCTACATGTTTTGAATTGTTTAGGAATTTTCTGGATCGTCCGCCATACATGCCCAGCATACTGCAAAAAAAGGCAAAACCCTTGATAACCGGGCTGATTGCAAACGAGGTTCTGAAGGCCCATCTCCAGTAACGTGTAAAATCCCTCTCTTGTCACCATGTCGTGCGAATCGCTGTGGCGGATGTCATACACCAGCGCACTGAAACCTGCTGTGCGCCACTGCTGCCTTGGCTGGACTACTGGCTTCCATCAACTGCGTTTGGAAACCTTGGGATTGGAAACTGAAAGCAATGATAAGCATTGATAAGCAATGTATTTAGATGTATTTTGATCATTTTGATTCATTTTGGAACGTGTGGAGATGATTTTGATTCAGGTTGAATCATTTATAATCATTTCTGACATTTTCTGACCATTTTGGAATGGTTTGGAGATGCAAGGTATCAAGACCAGGCACGCAATGCGGGCGCTAAGGCCAAAGCAGTCGATGACGTGAACTGAACGCACACCTTGCCAATTCCGGGCAAACCCCAATGCCTCCGGAAAATGTTCCTCCGCCCGGAACCACCTGGGGATCCAAAGCGCATTGACATGATGGACCTGACATGATGAGCATTGACATCTTGAACCGGACAGAGACATGACAACGAAGTAATCATGAGCACCAAATTCTCACCGAGGCACAACTCTTCGGGCACAGAACACATTGTATCTTCGGGACGTTTCACGCCCATCGCCATAGCAAGACAGCATGCAAGCACTGACATCCGCAACATCATGGCTGCTAAGGAACGTAATCACGTGTCCAGGCACAAACTCACAAATGCTTCGGAAGAAAATGAAGGATGCAATCACACTGGGTAACATGGGTGGTTGGCAACACAAAAGCTGCAGTCACGTACAATTCTCTAAAAAATAGCACCTCATAAGCTCCATCCCACAACATACAAACTATCTCAAACTACCATGCTCGGGACTGTCACATGCAGTTCTCTAACAAATGGCACATCACAGGTGCTATCTCACAACACCGCAAAGTACCATCCTGGGGGACCCCCTTACTCAGGATCAAAAATTGCATGTTCTAAAGCAAACTGAAAAGAGAAACCAACACGTTTGGAATCCGTTATATGTTGACGACTTTCTGTCCTCCCCAGGTGCCTGCGCTGCTGTCTTCTCAGCAGCTTGTCTCGATCCTGCGGGGATACTCAGTGAGCAATGCAATTTTAGCGACACCATTCTTCAAAGGCAAGTGTTCACACATCTATTATCACCTATTCATTTCCTGAATACCAGTGTTTGTTGTTTTGGGGAGGAGGGTGAAATTGGCATACTGACAATTGCTTTCTTCTGTACACCATTTCTTGAACGCAAGGGTCTTCAATGGGACTGGTATGGCTTCAATCCTGAAGATGCGCTGTTGATCTTGAAGAATGTTTCTTGAATACGCTAGAATGATCTAGAATGCATGTCCATGCTTGAAAATCTCGCCGAATATTGCCCAAGATGGAAAAATCTTGAAGAATATGTTCAGATGCGTGTAGAAAGCCAATGTTGCATGACGCATCATGAAATCGTATCAAATGAATTCAAATGATTTCTCATGCATGTGATGTCGGTTGATGTTGCTGCACCACAATTGCCAAGAGCTCTCCAACCCCCAACGATTGCGCCTTTATTTGCAATAAACCTTTCGGTCTTCTGCTTACGCTGAGCCTGCATCCAAATTGGCTGATTACAACTGATCCATTGTAGTCCAATTTCCAGTCATGAGAGTCAGATCAACTCGTGCCTACATGTGCACACAGACCCTGCACCACCCCCATGTAATACGCATTAATACTCTAAAAAATTACAGTTCATGGGCGACTGTCTTCAGCACCAGCCCCATGTAATCTGGCCTTCTCCACCGCCCCATTGTCAACATGTGCAGGCGCCGGACATTCATCCTGAGAGCAAAGCATAGATGAATGTACACGCATTGATATTGGTCATCTGTTTGTCTTGAAAAACGTCAACACCTTGCACCTTACCTTCTCTTTCAAAGCATTTTGCATGTTCATTCCGTTTTGACGATCATGGCGACATTTGATGTGAAAGAGGTTGGTTCAAGACGGTTCAAGCATGCGCAAGCTGTGATCATCTGTGATAATCTGCGAAACATGCTTGCAAAATCTGGCAAAGTAGTTTAAATGCATCTTACGTTGACATCCCTTCTGCTTCGGAGAAACGAGATCTTGATTCAATATCAATCTTACTTCCAATGACTTGCATCGATGACATGACTGCTCCCAAAGTGCCTTCTCTGAAGCCGTTTTCTTCTTGGCCTGAAACAAGGGCCGGGGATGGCAGGCGTGTGTCCTAAAAAATGGGATTGCATAGATTACAATGGCAAACATGGGTAGTTAGCACCAAGAGAGCGTGAACCGCTGTTCGATGGCCAGCAGGGCAAAGCTTCCATAGCGCGAAGTCCTATGTTCCCTGTGGCATCCTGAAATGTCCTGTTGGCGAACTTGGCTATTTCGTCCAGTCATAGCTACTTTCGTCACTTGGATCACCACTGCGCTCTCCATGGCCACCACCATCCTCACCATGGTCACCACCGTTCTCACCTGCATCACCATCATCCTCTCCATGGTCACCACTGTCATCACCATGGATACCACTGTCCTCACCACGGTCACCGCCGTCCGCACCATCTCTGCCCCGCGACCTTGAGCGAGTAGTACGCGCAGGACCAGCAGTTGTGGACATCGGCGGCGTGTGTGGGCTTACCGGGAAATGTTGTTCTTGTAGTTGCACAACTGTGTCGACTAGCCACCCTGGAGGTGGGAGTCTGGGATGGAATCGAGCGCCCGGTGGCACTCGAGACCCTTGCACAACACGGACAATCTCCTCGGTCAGTCTGGTGAGCTCTTGCAAGGTCTGAGTGGTGGCAGACAGCTCCCTTCTCAGATGCGTGATCTCCACGTTCATCACGGCCACCTGTTGACGCAAGCGCACCAACTCGTCCGAATGAGCCGCAAGATCATTCTCAGCGGAGCGTCGCCAAGCTTCCATGGTGCGATCGAAGCAGCTATGAAAGAAAGCGCAAAAAAGAGTAAGTGCATGTGCAATTCATGGTAGTTCTGCACAGTGCAACCATGTGCAACCAGTGTCTTTTCAATAAAGCTCAAGCTTGGAGGATGAACAGGTTGCAGCTGTTTGCAAAGTCATGCTCCAATTGAAAGGCACAAAGTGCTTCTACATAGCACAAGATCCATGTAAGTTTCAAGCTGTTACTGCCCAAAAGAAGGTCGCTTGGCAACATCATGTAAACTAGACTTGCAACCAAAATGGCTCTGGTTTGCATGCATTCTGCACAGCTGGCAGAAAAACACGGCCATATCCAGTTAATCGCAATTACCAGCCTGCCACAACAAACTCTCTAAACAATGGTAACTCATGGGTATTTTCCCTTAACACTTCTGCTGATGCACACTGCTTTCTCTTCTCAGAAACATGTGAATCACATTGAACATCATTGAACCACGATCACCTACCCAACACAAATCAAGTTACCTCGATTGGCACTCAAGACATGGCCACATTCCTGCCTACTCCCAAAATACACGCGTTGCTGCCTTCTCCGCATCTTTCTGCTTTCCAAGTACATCCAACGGCTGCTTTGCCTGCATCAAAGTTGGATGAAAACATAAATGGCATGGCATGACCCAGGACATCACAGGTGGATGACAACGAAAATTGGATATAACACCTGACATACCAAGAACTTCATTGAATTCATAATGATTGATCATGTGTGAAGGAACCATTTGTCTCCTGAGCTGATAGTCACATTGTTCAGTTCTCTAAACAATGGCACATCACAGACCCTATCCTGCACCATAGTCAACTACCATCCTAGGGTTCAACACGCAATTCTCTAACAAATGGCACATCACAGGTGATATCTCACAACACAGCAAAGTACCATCCTGGGGGACCCCCTTACTCAGGATCGAAAATCGCATGTTTGAAAGAAAACCGTAAAGAGAAACCAACACGTTTAGAACCTGTGACATGTTGATGACTTTCTGTCCTGTGACAAACTCCTTTTCATTTCAGCGCCCATGCGTCATGGCGTTGATGACGGTGAAGTGAGTGTTGCATAAAGGTGGTCGCATCCGTGGCGGCTTGAAGCCTCTCGTCAGAACCATGTGGGCATGGTGCAGTACTATGTGCTTCAATCAGATCACCTGAGCAGATACGCCAAGCACGGGTTTCCTCATCGGGTTCCCATCGATCAACACGATTATGGAGGATGCTCGTGAGGTACTGCTGGTCCAAATTTAAAGCGGCTGCCAACCGACGAAAGCACTCCAATGCAAAAGGTGACTCACATACCTCAGGCAAAAGGGTGGCACACTGGAAAGAGTTGTCGAGAGTGCTCTGGTCATGTTGCAAATGAAGCAAAACTGGGACAACACCACTGATGATGGATTGATGTAAAATAACGTGAGCGAATGCAGTCGCTGATGTGGTGGCGGGGTCTGCCCACCCGACCATGTGTACTGCAAAATCACGGTTCCTGTCACTGTAATGTAGCCAGGGGTCGAAAATGGCATCTTCCCACCAGTCAGCATTTTCCGGGAGTCTGACCACAATTGGGTTGAAACACACTGGATGCACTGTGGGATCTACAAACCAAACCACGACTCGCTGTTCCGAGGGTGAACCTCCTTGGGATAAACAATGTTCCCATCTCAATCGAAGAAGGTTAATCGCCTGAGGACGGGGCCCTGGATGGTCCGTTGGCACCAATGAATCAGTCGGTGGCCTACGAGGACTGCGTGTGCGAGTGCGACGGCTACCTCCAAACTGCATGAACACGGTCACGTCCTCGCCCTCATGATACAATCCATCGAAATGTCCTGGAGTACAAGGTCGGGCAGAACCCACAACTTCAATGGAGCTAGACACAGCTTCGGCAGAGAAGCAGTGGTCGTTCCATCCTTCATCACCACCCTCATCGGGCGATACGTCTAGGGTAACAGGGAAGGCCGCATCCTGAAACCCCATGTCAGTGCAGCGGGATACTGAATTTTCAAAACCGAGCGGGGGCATGACATAATCCTGCACTTCCACGGATGCTTCGAGGTGTCCGACATGATTCGATGGATGAATTGGATGTCCTTCGAGTGGTGCTTGCGAAGTGTGCTCTGGATGCGAAGCAGCTGGCTGGTGTTTAAGGTCACAAATCCCTTTTTGTGCAAAAACCACCGACGCTGGGCCTGCGAACGCTGACGTCTCAATGTCCTCCGCTGTGACAAGGAAGCCGTTGTAGAGCACAGAAAGGACAAAGAGGCACCCCAAGAAAGAACAATGCATCTATAGCCTGACCACAACCCCAGGGCGAATCCAGTTCAGGGTGTGACAGGCAAAAGGAAGGCACCGGACACAGGCGCCCGCGGGATGGCTCAGAGCGCGCTACCCGCTGAGGTCTATCTCAAGTGAACGGGGCCGCTGTTCACAAGAGAATGAGCCGAGACCTTGAGCTAAAATTGAGCCTTCACAAAACTACAGCCCCTTTCAAAAATTGCATGTTCGAAAGTGACAACTGATCCATTGTAGTCCAATTTCCAGTCATGAGAGTCAGATCAACTCGTGCCTACATGTGCACACAGACCCTGCACCACCCCCATGTAATACGCATTAATACTCTAAAAAATTACAGTTCATGGGCGACTGTCTTCAGCACCAGCCCCATGTAATCTGGCCTTCTCCACCGCCCCATTGTCAACATGTGCAGGCGCCGGAGATTCATCCTGAGAGCAAAGCATAGATGAATGTACACGCATTGATATTGGTCATCTGTTTGTCTTGAAAAACGT